>SNQJ01S0033378.1:14965-31134 GCA_010110895.2 Picea sitchensis | reverse complement strand
AATCTCCAAAAACCCGTGATTGCAATAATTCAAAATGTCATGATGATGTTGAATTTTTATCTACAAGTGAAGAAGAAAATCTAGAAATAGTTTGTGTAGAGTTTGATGGTAGTTATCCTATGGAAAGAATAGAAGAACTATCATAACTTCAAAATAAAGTTGAAGAGGGTCTATATGAATACAACAATGACCATTATTATATAGAATATAGCTATATTTCTAATAACACTAAAAGGTTTCTTAAGAAGAGTCAAAAGCACATATTGAAGTTAAAGGAAATACTCAGTGAACAAAAAGAGAGTAATAAGACTCAAGTAGAAGAAAAGAAAGAAGAGATCACAAGACTAAAGAATGAAAAATAAGATAAGAAAGTAGATGATGAGATTAGAAAAAGTATTGAAATTATTGTCCATCTCAAGACCCAAATTGAAGGAGCCAAAAGGGTAGAGGATATTGAAATAATGTAACTGCAAAGAGTATTATATTTATTATTGATGTATAATTCATTATATCAATACCCTTTTGCAGATTGATCATGTCGAGTATTGTAAATGACCAAATCCCCTTTTACGGATTGGTCAAACCCTAATTGTAATAGGCAAAATGAGAAGGCGGCCCCCAGAATATATTAAAGTGGTTATAACCACCCAAATGAGAAGTCGGCCCTGCCACTGAAAAGACACCTCAGTTTACACTTGCCAGATTGTATAAATAAGAGAGGCCAGTGCCTCATTTGTTCACTCACTCACTTGTTCATCAGAGCGCAAGTTTGGAGTTGTAGTTGGAGAAGAAGGAAGAGAGAGAGAGAGGCACATCCTTGGGAGAGGAATTTCTGTAGTGTTTGGTTTATTCTCTTGGCATTGTATTGGCTATCTATATTAAGGAAGTTTTTGTTGGGTTTTCTCCCCCATGAGGGTTTCCTAAGATAAATGATGTGTCTCTTGTGATTGTGTATTTCTCAGTGATCCTATCTATGATATGGTTATGTAGTGAATTGAAAAGAAAACTAATAATAGATTAAACCTTAACATGGTTTCAGAGATAATCTGAAGAGAACATCTTTCACAAGAAGAAGAAAAATGTCATTCTTGTCGTACATACAAATTAGGGATTTTATTGAAGAAGAATTTCATCCCCAAAGCCATTTAGAAAAGTGCGCTCTTCTTCAAGGAACACTTTGGCATCATCAGCGCACCTTTTCAGTAGCTAGATCTCCCAGAAAGTGAAACCCTATTTTGCACCAGGTACCAGAAAACCAGAAGTACCAGAGTACCAGAAGTACCAGAAAATCAAAAGTACCTGAAAACCAGAAGCACCAGTCCAGAAATCCATTGATCAATTTTGACGAGGTAAAAGTTGGATTTTCATAAATCTAATGACACCAGGATACTCACCTCAGCCAAGTGCACCTCCTAGTAAGTTTAGAATTCAATTTTGAGCACTTTCATTTTTCAGTCATTTTCCTAAGCTCCAAGTAAAATATGTCTGCAAGCACTAAGCTTTTTGAAAATCTAGAAGGTGTGGAAAATTTTTATGCCTGGAAGTATATGATTGGACTCATTATTGAAGAGAATTAATTAGCAATATTTGTTAAATAAGATGTACCAGAACCCGCCGATACTGCAGATAAAGCAAAGCACCAAAAGGACACAATTAGGGCTAAAAGAATCATTGCAGATTTGATCAAAGATCACTTGATTCCTCAAGTGTCTTCAAAGAAGACTCCAAAATAAATGTTTGAGTCCATAACCAAGTTATATGAAGGAAATAACATAAATCAAAATATGAATCTAAGAACTCAAGTCAAGAATACAAGGATGCAGAAAGGAGAATCGATTCATGAATATTTCTCCAGAATATCTCAATTCAAAGAACATCTAGAAGCAATTGGAGATACTATAGACTAAGACGAACTCATAATGACAACCCTTAATGGTATCGCAAGACCTTGGGATGAATTCATCCAAAATATTTGTGCTAGAATGGAGAAACTAAAATTTGATAGTCTTTGGGAAGAATGTATTAAAAAGGAATCAAGAGTAGCTAACTGAGAAGCTCTACTATCAAGATATGAATATCAAGCCCTAGATAATCACACTAAAGGAGGAGGAAAAAAGTCTTACTTCCAGAAAGAAACTCATAAAGAGTCTTAATCCCAAAAATAATTCATACATAAAGAATCTCAACCAAAGAAATTCCAGAAGAAAGGACAAAGAAAAGAAAGAGATTTCTCATCTTACCAATGCTACCATTGTGACAATATGGGACATATTGTGAGACATTGTCCAACCAGACGAGAAGAATACAAGAGGAAAAACAAGAGGCATCATGCTCATGCAGTTGAATATGAAGAGCCACCCACAAAGATGATAAAATAACAAATTGAAGACTATGTCTTGATCTTGGCCCTCTCAGAATCAATATCACCTGGAGAGGACACTTGGTGCATTGATAGTGGTGCTTCCAAGCACATGAAAGGTCAAAGAGACATTCTCTCTTGCCTTTCAAAAAATAATTTTTCTCATAAAGTTACACTTGGAGATGATTATCAATACCCTATCAATGGAGTAGGAGAATCAAACTACAAACTGAATTCACAGACTCTAATGAAGATGAAGGATGTACTCTATGTACCAGGTTTGACAAAGAACCTAATATCCATATCATCTTTAGAGAAGAAAGGCTTCAGAGTTTCCTTTATATATGGAGAATTTCTTATGTGGGCCAAAGGAAAAACCATGGAAGAAGCAATCGTTATTGTAAAAGAAGAAGGTGGCTTGTATAAACTAAAGGGTCACTTAGAAGCATCCATGACCAATGCCATTGAGAATCCATGTGAACTTTGGAATAGAATATTATCCCACATAAACTACAAGGCATTACCGTATGTAAGAAAGGAAGTCACAGGTATAACTGAACTCAAGGTTGATCATGAAGGTGTGTGCAATGGATGTGCACAAGGGAAAAACATCAAGAACCATTTTCCAAAAAGAGATAGTAAAGAAGGAGTCTTAGAACTCATTCAATCAGATGTGTGTGGCCCAATGCCATCATCCTCCATCAGTGGGTATGTATACTATGTATCTTTCATTGATGATTATTCTCGTAAAACCCGGGTTTACTTTCTGAAATCAAAATATGAAGTGTTCAGTAAATTCAAGGAATTCAAATCCTTGATAGAGAATCTTTCTGAAAGAAATATCAAGATACTCAGGTCAGATAATGGAAGAGAATACACATCAAAAGAATTTGTAAAATTTTTCAAAGATGTCAGGATCAAGAGGGTGATCACCACTCCCTACAATCCTCAACAAAATGTTGTAGCAGAAAGGAAGAATAGAACTATAATGGAAGCAGTGAAGACCATGGTCCATGATCAAGATCTTCCAATGTGTTTATGAGAAGAAGCAACAAAAACAACAGTATATGTACAAAACCGATTGTCCCATAGTGCACTTGGGTTCAAGACCCCCGAAGAGATGTTCTCCAGAAAGAATCTAGAAGTAATCCATCTCAAAATATTTGGTTGCCCTGTATTTGTACATATTCCAAAAGAGAAGAGGAACAAGATGGACCCTTCAGAAAAGAAGGGAATATTTTTTGGATACTATGATGTCTCTGAGGCCTTCAAAGTTTATATACCAGGTCACTATCATATTGAGATCAAAAGGGATGTGACCTTTGATGAAGATGCAACACTCAAGAAATCAAGAAGATGTCAGCTTGAAGAAGTATATGAAGAGGAACATGTAGCTCCTAGAGTTGTAGAACCAATGAGGGAAGTCATAGCTTCCCTTGATGAGGAAATTCTAGAAGATCATGACATAGTATAATTTCAAGTACCTCCCCAAATGACAATCTCCCACAAGAGAAATCTAGCTTGGGAAAGGGAACTTATTCAAGATGGAGAGAAGTATGGTGTCCCCAAAGGAACCATGAGACAAGTGAAGAGGCCTAAGCCATTCTCCAGTTATATGGCTTTGATGTGTGATCTCTTAGAGAAGGAGACTACCTACTTTGAATAAGCCATTTAGAAGAAAGAATGGTTAGAGGCCATGACAGAAGAATACCAATCCATCATAAAGAATGATGTATGGAAAATAGTTCCCAGACCGAAGAGCAAGGATGTGGTATCTTCCAAATGGATTTTCAAAATAAAACATGTTGTTGATGGAAGTATTGAGAAGTATAAATCAAGGTTTGTCGCTTGTGGATTTTCTCAAAAGGAAGGCATTGACTATGAAGAGACATTTTCTCCTATAGGCAGATACACTTTGATCAGAACCATCATATCCCTTGCATCTAAGATGAAGTGGAAGTTACACCAGATGGACGTGAAGACAACATTCTTAAATGGTGTCACTGAAGAAGAAGTGTATATAGAAAAACCTCAAGGATTTGAAGTTGAAGACAAGAAGACTCATGTCTACAAGTTGAAGAAGTCTCTGTACGGATTGAAGAAATATCCTAGAGCTTGGTATGGAAGGATAGATAGTTTTCTGACGAGATTGGGATTTACCAAGAGTAAAGTTGATTCTAAACTCTACTTCAAGGTTATGAATGATGAGCCGGTTATATTGTTGTTGTATGTAGATGACTTATTCTTGACTGGAGAAGAAAATCTCATCATTGAATGTAAGAAGAAGCTCGCTGTAGAATTTGAGATGAAATACCTTGGCCTAATGCACTATTTTTTAGGTCTTGAGGTATGGCAGAGACCATAGAGGATCTTCCTTAACCAAGCGAAGTAGGAATTTTAAATCATGAAGAGATTTGATATGTTGGAGTGCAAGTCCATGAATACACCCATGGAAACAAAGTTGAAGATCCTGGTCGACACTTCGTCAGAATTGATTGATGTTGTTGGAGCCACCTTTTTCAAGTGATTTAAATGTAATTCTTAAAATCAAGGGTGGTCTTTAAGTTCTCTTTTACTTCATGACATTTACCCACTAAAAAATATCACTAGTCCCGACATGTGAAGTGGTGAGGGCCGTTATACTCCTAAGTTACTATCTTTAACTGTTAAACGAGATTTTTCACTTTTTGTACCTCGGGATATCGTGCTTCGGGAGTTACAAGTCACATGGTTTACAAGCCTCGATGCGTGAAGTTGCAAAAAGATTTAAAAAAATCTTACTTCAGGTTAAATCTGGGAGTAAAGTTCCTTAAACCCTAGTCAAGTGCTATCGAGGTTTTTCATCTCGGCGTTCACTCTCTCCAAAAACCTTACCTTCATAACTCCAATAGGAGAAATCGCGATACATTTACATAAGTTACACAGGTTAATGTCAGGGGTGAATAGTTTTTTTTATCATGGTTAAACTCTGTCGAGATTTCACGACTCGGAATATGCTCCTCCCAAAAGCTATACCTTTGAAACCCCGAGTCGCGAAGTCGCGATATTAATTAAAACATGATTAATTAAACACTTAATCCGGTTTACATTCTTTCTTAACTAGATCTAACCATCGCGATCTCGGGTTTTAAGGGCTCGAAAGTTAGAAGTAAAATCTCCTGATACGGTGAACGCCGAAAAGGGTGATTAACATTTAAAGAAAGTTTAATATAAAAATCTTAACCAAATATTAACACACTCCATCTACGAGTTAATTTTAAATGTTTTTGTGCCAACTTGTGTCACCCGTCAAAATTTATGGCATTTATTTGAAGTGATAGGTAAATATGTTGTTTTTATGGCAAGATATTTCCCAAAAAATGATTTGATTGTTCTGTTCGTAAGGATGCCAGGGTTTTAAATGGTCAGGATATAGAGTTCTTTCACTCATTATTTCAAATTCCATTTCTATCTTACGCAAAGAAGCTTCTCTCGCTGAGCTAATTTCTGTATGTATACACATTTTTACTGTAGGAGAGCTAATTCAGAGTCCTCTATCATGGCCCCACTAAAATCTTCCAAGGTGAGTGCTGAGAGTTCAGGGCAAGGCGTGGATGTTGTTTTTGATACTTCACCCCGAAGTATTGATTATGTCAGAACCTGGTCATACGTCTCCGAGGTTTTGCAGTCCGAATTGGTGAACTATTCAGACGATTCCAGTGATAATGAGAGAGACAACTTGGCCACCAAATACAAGATCGTCGTTCAATCAGAGATGCATAAGGTAGAAGCCAGACCATGACTCCTTCCATATTATGATATGATCCGATGGGCATTGGATCATGTCAATATCCCGACCAGAACCATTATCAGCTAGCAGAAAGTGACTGTCGAGACTTTCAGACCAGAACAATTGCAGGTGATGTATCAATTGCCACCCACATCAAACTTTTCACAGAATGTTGAGTTTCTGGAAATTTTTAAGCGGAAGGAATGCGAGAAGTACGACATAAACTTGTATGATCTAATCAAGGATTGGGTCTCGCACCCCGCAAAGTTCAGGGCATACGGTAATGGAGTTTATTCAGTCTCTTCTTTGGAACCACAATTCAAGTACATAGAAATGATGACCTGTAGATTGTATGGGAGGGAGGACACCACACATTTCTTTCTCCCGTGGGGGCCTCTAATTCATATAGTCACTGAAGGTTGTTCCTTCGACTGGGCCAAACTGTTGTCAGACAGTTTAACCAGCCGTATTACATAATATCGGACACAGAAGGCAAATGGGAAGGCCGATTCATTTTTATGTCCACATATATCATGGACGTCGTTTGTTTCATGACACCTTTTCCCATAATGAGATGGAGTTGGACTCCATATGACGCTAATCCTATCCATGTCTACCATTCAAAACTTTGGGATGATAAGGTCACAGACTTCGTATACGAGATTTTCAATTGGGTAATGGTGTCGATGTATGTAATCATCTTCGGTAATCCACCACCTAGGATTTCAAATAGCATCACGACCAAATTGAGTAGCGTGGCCGACTGGTACGTAGAGGCAAAATTTTCCTATATCAGGGTTTTTGACGCTTATGTTCCTCCATATGCTCTACCATTATTTATACCAGATAGGTTGGTTTGTCGCAAAATCTCTAGGCAAACCGAGATTGGTGGCATAAGCAAAGAGCTTAAAGGATTTTCAAAAAAGGTATGGCCACCCTTCCCCATTCATTTGAATACCTATTCTTTATTCGATTTCGAACATGCAAAGGCTGAGGCAGCAGCCTCGGAAGATATTAAACTTGTCCACATTGAGTTCAAGAAACACGACCCACACAGGGTCATGAGTAATCACCTGGCTAATTGTGGCCTTAAAAGATATGAACACGAGAATTCGCCTCATGTTGATATGTTTCAAGGCGCAAGGTCCTATGCAGAGGTCTTGAGTTGGATACAAGCTTTGTCGCTCGAAGGGATGGCCAATTTTTTCAAATTCCAGGAACACCGGTGGAACTTCCTTCCCACGGTCTTACAGGGTAAGAACCCGACAACCGCAGATGTACAACAAGAGGAAGCCAAGGGATCCAAAGATTTGGCACCTGACCAAGAAGAACACCAGGAGAAGAAGAAGCCAACTGGGGGCCCGAAATAGGAAGCCGAGACCCCCAACTCTACAAGCAAATCAACCTCAGTTGTTACTCTGGGGAAATCATCAAAGCAGATCGATAGTCCTATTGTTTTTGTTACTCCCCTACAATCCATGAAGGGGGTCCCAGACACTGTTTGGATTTTCGGCGAAGAACTATCGCCCATAACTGTGGAAGAATTTCCCCTGAATGAATTTTTCTTTGATAAGAAGAGAAAGGTTGTTGTGAAGCAGGAGATTTATCAAGAAGCAGGAAAGGTAGCCAAGAAATTTAAAATCTTAGCTGATGGAAAAGATATGAAGAAGCAAGAATTTGCAACTCAGATAACAAGGACATTGGTGGCTTTTGCTACGGCTAACCAATATTTTGTCGAGTCCCTAAGAGATCAGTTGAAGTGGAAAAACTGCTTAATCAAAACTTTAGAAGCTAAACTGGCTACAACATAGACAACTGCCAGAGATAAGGCGAATTCAAGTATAGAGCAAGCTAGAGCAGCTGATCAAAAGGAAATCGAGCTGCTCAAAACCGATCTCGAACAAACACAGCAGGTGGCCCAGATTAGCCAATCACAGATAAGCCAACAAGAAGAATTGATAGAGCAGCTACAGGAAAAATTGAACTTCGCCGAAAGCCATATGATGGATATCAGGATATTCCAATCCCAATCCATAGAAATCCGAAAAAGAATATCGACCGCTCAACAAGGTTTACTTGCTAAAGTGGAAACTATTCAAAATTACTACCAACTCATTGATCAAGCATTGGAAAACATCTCCTCCAGAGAAAAAGAAGCTGGGGCAGCTCGGGTCGTTTTCCAAGAGGTCATTATAACCACGAAAAAAAAGGAAACGGGCAGTAGTTCCAGGCTCTCCATCCCAGAGAAGACCCGAGGTAACATCTTGTTGAAGGCTTGGGAGCATAACATATCAGAAGGCAAAAAACGAGCTAAAGAGGTAAGAAAATCGTGTGAAGAAACTTTAGGCTTCATAGATAGGGGGTTATTGAATCTCGATAGTGAAAACAACACTGAGGCACTAGGCCAGATTAATATAGCCAAGCATTTGCTAAATATCAAGGAAAATGAGGAAAGAGAATTAGCTGAAATATCATAGATAACCCAGATGGATATAATCCAAGTAGATAAATGGCTAATAAAACCAAATGTACATTTATGTTCTATCAGCACCGAAGATCGACAGGTAGAAGGGAAATTGCCACAATTAGTAAAGGATTATTACACTTTTGAGGCAAATAATCAAACAGAACCTTCTAGGTTGATAACCCAACTAGTGGAGAAGTGCGTCACTTGCACCAAGCATACAAAGGGGTAAGTATCGGGTATAAAACAATGACAATTGTCTGCCTGTTATATTTTCAGAACTCGAAGAGCAAAGAAAGGAAGGCGTTCCAGTTGCCCAAAAGAAAGATAGAGACAAAGAATTTAAACGTCTAATCTCCTCTTTTTGTAACTGAAAATACTCCTGGAACGTTTGAACATCCAACATGTAGAAGTTTGTATAAATATGAAATTAGAAGAAAGAAACAAGGCTGGATCTTTTTGGTCGATTGTAATAGAGACTATCTCCTTTTGAGAATTAATACAAAGCAATCTAGAGACTCCTAATTCCGTCAAGACTGTGTTATGAGTTTGTTTTCTTTGTGATTTCATATTCAATTTCATTTCGATTATATATGTCTGATGAATGTTTCATTGCAATTTAGTAAAACCTCTACTGTGGTGATCAATTTTTAGCCATCTATATCTTTTGCAGTTTTTCCTCTGTATCAGCTATTAGCAGGTACAAGACATGTGAACCTTTTAGATTGTCATATTTTATGCTTCGTCAGATTCCTTCTTATCTTATTTTCTTCTTCTGTTTACAGGGTGAGATTCTCCCTTGATAGGAGCCTCGTGTTATAGACAACTTAATGTTTTTCTCACATTTCACACACCATTTATTTAAAATATAACTCAGTTACGGAAAAATGACTTTGGTTTTCATTTTATCTTTAATATTGAATTCAAAAGTTCTCTTTATAAGATCAAATTGATACAAAATCAAAAACCTCAAACTCACATTTAATTTACTCTTCCTCTAGTACTGTCCCCATTGTAAGACAATCTAATATTGAACCCGGTTTATCGGATCAAACCCATATCGCCTTAAACCTTTTCGATACTATACTTAAAACATCCAATACATGGGTAGAACTTGAGCGTTCATGGGCCACAATTGAACGAGATATAAACATTCAGGAACAATTGGAAGTGAGACAATGACAACCTGGAAATCAACCTTAGTTTCCTTTCTCGAAGGTTGACTCTTCTCCCTATTTTATCCTTTACTCACTTTCAGATGCCTAGACACTGTACTTTCTTAAGCCTTAAGTATAGACTCTGGAACAACATCTTTTTGGTGCGGTTGTTGGGGACAAATTTATGAAACCTTTTCCTTGGGAAGAACGACATTCTCCCAAGTTTCACCCTTTGATAGTGAACAAAGAGTTAACACCCTCTAAAGGATTTTCTTATCTTTCACTTGGTGACTCCACGTTTAAATAAGTTGGCATCCGGTCGAAGGAATACCAGACAAAACACAGAGGGGAAAAAAACCACGCCTGTTTCCGATCCCAAAAAAATACTAAAAAATAGAGGTTCCCTTAAGCTAACTACTGCAGTCTACCAGCTTAAGTACCCACAACCCAAGACCAAGAGTTCTTTTGAACCTTCAACTTCACACAGTTCCCCTTCTGAAACCATCAATCCAATTTTAGCTAGATCTGAGGTTAAAAGTGAAATCCATCTGACAACCTCTGTCGGTCACAAAGGTAAAAACCCCAAAGTGAATTTATCAGTGGTCGATATCCCACCGGATCTTCATTTAGATTTCACGACCTTGTCGAGTCTCGAAGAGTATACCATACACTAAGATTCTACGCCCGCGGGTTCCCCTGATTACATTTCTTTCAAGTCCGAAGATCCAAGTCTCTGCATCCCTTATCACCCATCTTTGGTTTTCTCGTCTCACGAAGAAGCTAAAGATTCACTTTTAGTGTTCCAGAACCCTCTATACAATACATTGTTTCCCTATCCAGTAGTACCGATGGCAGCCGTCGGAGGAGGGGTTTTCGGAGGAGGAGCTGGAGGAGTTTTAGGAGGTGGAGGGGCTCCAGGAGGAGGAATGGGAGGCTAAGGGCCTCCCCCACCTCCCATATTTTTCACTAAAGTGGCTACGAGATATGCACTTTTGGTCCTACCTGTCCCTATTCATGACCTTCCTGAAAATTATATAAAAAACTTACCAAAATTTACAGGGGAAGGAGACTTAACCACAACCGAACATATAAACTTCTTTGATCAGTTCGTGGATATCCTAGGTCTCGAGCATGAATACATGTATTCGAGCCTATTTGTTCAAACTTTCGAAGGAAAGGTATGAACCTGGTTTCGAAGTCTACTCGCAAGATTGATATTATCCTACGATTCCCTAGAAGACTCCTTCCTTAGACAATGGGGCGAAAGGAAAGACCACTTGTATTATTTGACCGAGTTCAGATATTTAAAGAAAAAGAATTCAAAAATAGTTATGGAATTTATTCAAAGATTTAACAAGCTGTATAACAAGATCCCAGCCGAAGTTAAACCATCCCAACCTGCAGCCAAAGTAACTTTCGCGGGAGCTTTCGAACTTGATTTTTCCCTTCTCTTAAGAGAAAGGCGAGGGGCTACCTTAACCCGAATACAAAATGATGTTGTGGAAATCGAATATAACATGATGGCCTCTGAAAAGTTGAAAGCTAAGGTAGAAACGAGAAACTGAGAAACCAGACGTTTTAGGGAACAAGCGGGACCCTCAGGGTCTAATAGATCCACATACAACAAAATGGATGATATGGATAGGATAATTAAGGAGTTGTCTAATAAGATTTACATAATGGAGCTAGATCAATCCAAGGCTGATCCTTTCATTAAAAGAGAATTCAGAAGAAACCCCAACCCTCAAAATCAACAAAGGCATATTAAAAATGAAGACCAGAAAATTCAAACCCCTTTAAAAAATGAAAATTTTATAGGAGGAAATGACCTGGAAGATTTTGAGGGTCTAGAAGAAGATGTGACAAATTTGGGTGACGACTGCACTCATCCTTATGTAACTAAATAATATTATGAGAATTCTTTAAACACACAACAACCATCAAATGAAGATGATGATATAAACAACACTGATTTCATTGTATGTCAAGAAACGATCAATTCTGTAATGGCTGAGATCCAACCTAGGTATAACCTAAGGTCTAAAAACAAACCTGCGATGATTCCTCAACCCAAGAAAATTCTCCCTAGAGGTGAAGTATATGTGCCTGCCCCAAAATAGACCAAAACATCTAATAACCAAATAAAAGGGGCAGACTTGTTGGATCCCAAAACGAAGGAGGTTGAGACCCAAACAAAGGAAATCAAGACAGCCGATACACAGACACTGGTAAATAAAATCACGAGTAATAAATCATCCCAGACAAATAAGTTATAGAAGAGAGAGTTTGAGGTCTCAACCAGAGAAATAGACAAAGGTAGTGGCGGTTTTAGTTTTGAAAATGAGATAAATAGGATCAAAATATCGATCCCTCTGGTTGAATTAGAAAAGAATCCTGCATATCGAAAGCAGATAACCAAAGTGATAAGTTGTTCAGATCAAGAAAGTCAATCTGACGTGATAAACTTGGAAGATGATAAGCCCAATATCACTTTTGGTCCACATTTCGAGGGTGCTAGAGACACCATCACTCCTTTCTATATCACCCTAAATGTGCATGATCGATTGCTACATAACTGCATGCTAGACTCTGGAGCCTCACATAATGTGATGCCCAAAACTATTATGGATAGACTAGGCCTCGAGATCACCAGACCTTACGGAGATCTCTACTTTTTTGATTCGAGAAGAGTTAAGTGCATGGGTATGATAAAAGATTTAGTAGTCACCCTTTGACATGTCCCAGTCAAAAGCGTTCTGATGGATGTAGTTATTGTTGATATCCCCCCAAAGTATGGCTTACTGCTATCAAGGTCGTGGGGAGCCAAACTTGGGGGGTCCCTCCAACTGGACATGACTTACGCCACAATTCCTGTGTTTGGTGGACAACTTACTCGGTTATACATGGAAATGAGGTTAGCCTATACAATGAGTGATCCTCAGAATCCTAACAATTTTCCTGTTTACATTGTTGATCAAGATCTAGGAAATTGTATTTTGTATTTTGATGATGGTATAGATAGTTGCACAGAAGAAAATTACATAGATGAGAAAGAATCCAAAAATATGCATAGCACTGGGATCTGGAAAATGATTTTTGACGGTGCCCTGTCATGTGAAGGAGCAGGTGCAGGGGCATTTTTTGTGGCACTTGAAAATAAATTTGTTGCCCCTTTCTCTTACAGGCTTCAATGGGATATAGACTACACCAACAATGTATTTGAGTATGAAGCCTTAATATTAGGATTGGAAGCTGCCAAGAAGTTGAACATAAATAACCTGGAAGTATATGGAGACACAGAGTTGATAGTCAAATAGATAAATCGACAATACCAGGCCAAGCACCCGAGATTGAGATCATACATAAATTGTGCTTGGGATCTAATGGAAAATTTCTTCTCATCTGTAAATATCCACTTCATCCCACACACCAAAAATTTGTAGGCCGATTCGTTAGCCAAGGCATCCTCGATGTTCGCTCCCCCTACAACTTTTAAATTAAAATACCACATAGAGGTAAGGCACAAACCATCCATCCCGAATAACATACAACACTGGCAGGTTTTTGAGGATGACGAACAGATCAGGAAGTTCCTCGAAGCAGTGGGAGACTTCTCTGAAACTCACATTGATCAAGAGAATCAAAATGATCACACATGGATCATGCAAGAAGGAGAGGACCCTCAATAGTTATAGGAAAAGATTGCAAATCATCGCATGCTGGTTCTAAAGAACAATCAGATTCTGAAAGAACTGATCCCCCTGGAAAGACTATTCGATCAGAATGACATACCCTTGAAATCCACCCTGCAACCCCAACCAGAGGAGGTTGAAGACTGCAAAGTAGGGACCAAAGAAGAACCTAGGATGGTAAAAATATCAAAATACCTTCCTCTTGAGGTAAAAAGCAAGTATAAAGACTTTCTCGGACAGTATAAGGATGTTTTCGCTTGGTCTTACAAAGAGATGAGAACCTACGACACCGCCATAATTGAACACAAGATACCCCTAAAACCTGGTATCAAACCCTTTTGACAAAAACTCAGACAAATCAACCCTATTTTATTGCCTGTGGTGGAAAAGGAAGTTAAAAAGTTCTTGGATGCAAAAATAATAGTACCTCTGAGATACTCTGATTGGGTAGCAAACTTGGTCCCGGTTAGAAAGAAGAGTGGGGAGATTAGACTGTGTGTTGATTTTAGAAATCTAAATAGGTCCTCACACAAAGATAACTACCCTCTACCCAAAATGGATCACTTTTTAGAAAAGGTAGTTGGGGAAAACATGATGTCGATGATCGATGGGTTCTCTGGGTATAATCAAATTGTCGTAAATGAACTAGATAAAGAGAAAACAACTTTCACTACCCCTTGGGGTACTTGTATGTATGATAAAATGCCTTTTGTTCTAATGAACGCAGGCACTACTTTCCAGCCTGCTATGGACATTGCTTTCATCGACGAAAGGGACAAATTTGTGGTCATTTATCTTGATGATCTAACTATTTTTTCTAAATCTGATAAAGTTCATCTGATACATCTCAAGCAGATGTTTGAGAAATGCCGCAGTTTTGGTCTGTCTTTAAATCCCAAAAAGTCTCACTTCGCCATGCAAGAAGGTAAACTCTTGGGCCATATTGTGTCTCAAGCCGGTATTAAAATCGATCCTAAAAGGGTTGAGGCTATATATGCTATAAATATTCCTAGGAATGTAAAAGAAATTCAGTCATTCTTAGGAAAAATAATTTTTTTGAGGAGATTTATTACAAACTTTGCTGAAATCGTGAAATTGATCACAGATATGCTAAAAAAGAACAGCGAAGTGAAATGGATGGCATAAGCCAAAGTAGCGTTTGCACACATCAAGAAATTCATAATCAAGGCACATGTACTGGCAAGCCTTAATTATCTAAAAGATTTTCTTATTTTCTCGTTCGCCTTCGAACACATAATCGCCGCGGTACTCCTCCAGAAAAATGAAGAAGGTTTTGAACAACCGATAGCCTTTTTTAGAAAGAGTCTTAGAGACACAGAACTTAGATACGATATAATGGAAAAGAAAGCGTATGCTATGGTGAAGGCGTTGAAAGCATTCATAACCTATGTGTTGCATTCCAAGATAATTGTGTATGTACCTACCAGTTCTGTAAAGGATATTTTGGTTCAATCTGATAGTGATGGAAAAAGGGGACGTTGGCTTGCCAAAATTCAAGAATTTGACCTGGAGATAAAACCAACGAAATTGGTAAAAGGACAAGGTTTGGCCAAACTCTTAGCATAATCAAATTTTAGAGCTCTCGGTATAAATGGCCTACAGGAATATGAAGAAGGTGTGGACATGAACGAGTTTGATGAGCCAACAAGTGCAATCAGAATCAAAGAGAAGTTTGTCTCATCAGACTGGTACAAAAACATAGTGTCATACCTGATGACATTGAAATTCCCGAGTGATTTATCCCCATCCAAAGCCAGGACGCTAAAATTACATGCAGTCAAGTACTGTATATCCGAAAATAAATTGTATTGGAAGGACCCACTCGGTTTCATGTTGGTCTGTTTAGTCGAATCAGAAACAGAGAGGGTCATAAGCGAATTTCATGAGGGGGTCTGTGGGGGACATCACGCTTGGAGGGCGACAGCTTATAAGATCCTGAGGGTAGGGTATTATTGGCCAAAACTTTTCTTAGACGTAAATGCCAAAGTCAGAGTCTGTAACCCGTGCCAACTGTTTGCAGGAAAGCATAAACTCCTAGCACTACCATTGATTCTGGTCAAAACAGAAGCTCCTTTCCAGCAATGGGGACTATATTTTATAGGCGAAATTAACCCCCATTCTAGCACTCAACACAAATGGATCCTGACTACCACAGATTACTTCACTAAATGGGTGGAGGATATTCCAACCAGAAGGGCAACAGATTGGTGGTAATAGATTTCCTGGAAGACAACATTTTGTCTAGATTCGGCTTCCCCCGAAAGATAGTCACAGATAATGCCCAGGCTTTCAAATCTATGGTTATGATCAGCTTTTGCCAAAAATACAATATCATACTCGGTCAGTCCATGACTTATTATCCCCAAGGAAATGGACTAGCCGAGTCTTCAAACAAGAGTCTGATCAATGTAATTAAGAAAGTGTTGGACGATAATAAAATATCTTGGCATGTGCATTTAAAATACGCCTTATGGGTGAATCAGATAGGCATGAAAAAATCTATCGGCACCTCTCCTATCCAAATGGTGTACGGGACCGACGTGGTACTACCAATAAATCTAGCACTCCCCATGATGAAACTATGGAAAGATGAGAAAGAAGAACCAAATCATGTCACCAGAAGGATAAATTAGCTAATTGAAGTCCAACATCACAGGGTCGAAGTAGACAAAAAGTTGCAGAAATACCAAGATGACATGAAAACGTT
>SNQJ01S0033378.1:0-14915 GCA_010110895.2 Picea sitchensis | reverse complement strand
CCATGATGAAACTATGGAAAGATGAGAAAGAAGAACCAAATCATGTCACCAGAAGGATAAATTAGCTAATTGAAGTCCAACATCACAGGGTCGAAGTAGACAAAAAGTTGCAGAAATACCAAGATGACATGAAAACGTTATTTTACCGTAAGGCAAAAGATAGAGAGTTTCTCCCGAGTGATTTGGTATTGAGATTGGATGCTAGGAAAGAAGAATCAGAAAAACACGGTAAATTCGATCATATTTGGTATGGACCATTCAAAGTACTAGCTTCCAAAGGAAAAAAATCATTTTTATTAGAAAATCTGGACGGTAGAATCCTCAACGCCCCTGTCAATGGGCGTTATTTAAAACATTATATGCAATAGTTGGTTCCCAAAAAATTTCCATTGTATATACTGGTTTGTGTTTTCTTTCTATTTCATAATTTTTTTTTGGTAAGTTTACTTTCACCAATAATTAATCAGGTCAATGATTTTTATAAAAAATTAAAGATACGAAATTTTCAATACATTCAACTCTGTAAAAAAAAAAAAAAAAAAAACCTGATTCTTTCCGTGTTTTTCCCCTTTCAGGATTCTGGCTTGCAGCTCAAACAAGTGGAAGGAGTAAACAGAAGGTTATATATCAGAGAATAAATTCGCCGAAAACAGGTGATAGAAAAGGTTTTCCGTTCTTTTAAAATGGTAAGGCAAAGGTATGAATTCATGAGAATTTTATTTTTCAAAACAAAGATCTTCAAAGTGTCGTAATGATCTCATAAATATAATGTTTTCACTTAACTGGTTATTAAAAGAACAACCCCTTATCCTGGGTCCTAAAAATTTCACCAAGATAAAGCAGGGAAAATAAAACATCTCCGGAAAAAAGGTTTTCAAGAGTCAGTTTCAATTTTTTGACCCCTGTTTTTCAGTTTACAGATATCTCTCCGTCACCCTTCTTTCTGTCTCCAGATTTAACTTCTTAAAAATCCCAGTATCTTTCGAGGTTTGCATACATGGGGAGAAGAGATTACATAAGTTACCCGAGTTAGTGTCAAGGGTGAATAGTTTTTTGATCATGGTTAAACTCTCTCGGGATTTTGCGACTCGGCATACACTCCTCCCAAAAGCTATACCTTCGAAACCCCGAGTCGCAAAGTCGCGATATTAATTAAAACATGATTAATTAAACACTTAATCCGGTTTACATTCTTTCTTAACTAGATCTAACCATTGGGATCTCGGGTTTTAAGGGCTCGAAAGTTAGAAGTAAAATCTCCCGATACGGCGAACGCCGAAAAGGGTGATTAATGTTTAAAGAAAGTTTAATATAAAAATCTGAACCAAATATTAACACGCTCCATCTACGAGTTAATTTTAAATGTTTTGTGCCAACTTGTGTCACCCGTCAAAATTTATGGCATTTATTTGAAGTGATAGGTAAAGATGTTGTTTTTATGGAAAGATCTTTCCCAAAAACTGATTTGACCATTATGTTCGTAAGGACGCCAGGGTTTTAAATGGTCAGGATATAGATTTCTTTCACTCATTATTTCAAAATCCATGGAAGAAGGTAAACTCTTGGGCCATATTGTTTCTCGAGACGGTATTAAAATCGATCCTAAAAGGGTTGAGGCTATAGATGCTATAAATATTCCTAGTAATGTAAAAGAATTTCAGTCATTCTTAGGAAAAATAATTTTTTTGAGGAGATTTATTACAAACTTTGCTGAAATCATGAAATTGATCACAGAAATGCTAAAAACGAACAACGAAGTGAAATGGATGGCAGAAGCCAAAGTAGCGTTTGCACACATCAAGAAAGTCATAAGCAAGGCACATGTACTGGCAAGCCTTGATTATCTAAAAGATTTTCTTATTTTCTCGTTTGCCTTCGAACACGCAATCGCCGCGGTACTCCTCCAGAAAAATGAAGAAGGTTTTGAACAACCGATAACCTTTTTTAGCAAGAGTCTCAAAGACACAGAACTTAGATACGATATAATGGAAAAGAAAGCGTATGCTATGGTGAAGGCGTTGAAAGAATTCATAACCTATGTGTTGCATTCCAAGATAATTGTGTATGTACCTACCAGTTCTGTAAAGGATATTTTGGTTCAATCTGATAGTGATGGCAAAAGGGGACAGTGGCTTGCCAAAATTCAAGAATTCGACCTGGAGATAAAACCAACGAAATTGGTAAAAGGACAAGGTTTGGCCAAACTCTTAGCAGAATCAAATTTTAGAGCTCTCGGTATAAATGGCCTACAGGAATATGAAGAAGGTGTGGACATGAACGAGTTTGATGAGCCAACAAGCGCAAACAGAATCAAAGAGAAGTTTGTCTCATTAGACTGGTACAAAAACATAGTGTCATACCTGATGACATTGAAATTCTCGAGTGATTTATCCCCATCCAAAGCCAGGACGCTAAAATTGCATGCGGTCAAGTACTGTATATCCGAAAATGAATTGTATTGGAAGGACCCACTCGGTTTCCTGTTGGTCTATTTAGTCGAATCAGAAACAGAGAGGGTCATAAGCGAATTTCATGAGGGAGTCTATGGGGGACATCACGCTTGGAGGGCGACAGCTTATAAGATCACGAGGGCATGGTATTATTGGCCAAAAATTTTCTTAGACGTAAATGCCAAAGTCAGAGCCTGTAACTCGTGCCAACTGTTCGTAGGCAAGCATAAACTCCTAGCACTACCATTGGTTCCGGTCAAAACGGAAGCTCCTTTCCAACAATGGGGACTATATTTTATAAGCGAAATTAACCCCCATTCTAGCACTCAACACAGATGGATCCTGACTACCACAGATTACTTCACTAAATGGGTGGAGGCTTTTCCAACCAGAAGGGAAACAGATTGGTGGTAATAGACTTCCTAGAAGACAACATTTTTTCTAGATTCGGCTTCCCCCGAAAGATAGTCACAGATAATGCCCAGGCTTTCAAATCTATGGTTATGATCAGCTTTTGCCAAAAATACAATATCGTACTCAGTCAGTCCACGACTTATTATCCCCAAGGAAATGGACTAGCCAAGTCTTCAAACAAGAGTCTGATCAATGTAATTAAGAAAGTGTTGGATGATAATAAAATATCTTGGCATGTGCATTTAAAATACGCCTTATGGGTGAATCGGATAGGCATGAAAAAATCTATCGGCACCTCGCCTATCCAAATGGTGTACGGGACCGACGTGGTACTACCAATAAATCTAGCGCTCCCCATGATGAAACTATGGAAAGATGAGAAAGAAGAACCAAATCATGTCACCAGAAGGATAAATTAGCTAATTGAAGTCCAACATCACAGGGTCGAAGTAGACAAAAAGTTGCAGAAATACCAAGATGACATGAAAACGTTATTTGACCGTAAGGCAAAAGATAGAGAGTTTCTCCCGGGTGATTTGGTCTTGAGATTGGATGCTAGGAAAGAAGAATCAGAAAAACATGGTAAATTCGATCATATTTGGTATGGACCATTCAAAGTCCTAGCTTCTGAAGGAAAAAATTCATTTTTATTAGAAAATCTGGACAGTAGAATCCTCAACACCCCTGTCAATGGGCGTTATTTAAAACATTATATGCAATAGTTGGTTCCCAAAAAATTTCCATTGTATATACTGGTTTGTGTTTTCTTTCTATTTCATAATTTGTTTTTGGTAAGTTTACTTTCACCAATAATTAATCAGGTCAATGATTTTTATAAAAAATTAAAGATACGAAATTTTCAATACATTCAACTTTGTAAAGAAAAAAAAAAAAACTGATTCTTTCCGTGTCTTTCCCCTTTCAGGATTCTGGCTTGTAGCTCAAACAAGTGGAAGGAGTAAACAAAAGGTCATATATCAGAGAATAAATTCACTGAAAATAGGTGATAGAAAAGGTTTTTCGTTCTTTTAAAATGGTAAGGCAAAGGTATGAATTCCTGAGAATTTTATTTTTCAAAACAAAGATCTTCAAAGTGTTGTAATGATCTCATAAATATAATGTTTTCGCTTAACTGGTTATTAAAAGAACAACCCCTTATCCTGGGTCCTAAGAATTTCACCAAGATAAAGCAGGGAAAATAAAGCATCTCCGGAAAAAGGGTTTTCAAGAGTCAGTTTCAATTTTTTGACCACTGTTTTTCAGTTTACAAATATCTCTCCATCACCCTTCTTTCTGTTTCCAGATTTACCTTCTTAAAAATCCCAGTATCTTTCGAGGTTTGCATACATGGGGAGAAGAGATTACATAAGTTACCTGAGTTAGTGTTAGGGGTGAATAGTTTTTTTATCATGGTTAAACTCTCTCGGGATTTTGCGACTCGGCATACGCTCCTCCCAAAAGCTATACCTTCGAAACCTCGAGTCGCAAAGTCGCGATATTAATTAAAACATGATTAATTAAACACTTAATCTAGTTTACATTCTTTCCTAACTAGATCTAACCATCGCGATCTCGGGTTTTAAGGACTCAAAAGTTAGAAGTAAAATATTTTGATACGGCGAACGTCGAAAAGGGTGATTAAAGTTTAAAGAAAGTTTAATATAAAAATCTGAACCAAATATTAACACGCTCCATCTACGAGTTAATTTTAAATGTTTTTGTGCCAACTTGTGTCACCCGTCAAAATTTATGGCATTTATTTGAAGTGATAGGTAAAGATGTTGTTTTTATGGCAAGATCTTTCCCAAAAAATGATTTGACTATTATGTTCGTAAGGACGCCAGGGTTTTAAATGGTCAGGATATAGAGTTCTTTCACTCATTATTTCAAAATCCATTTCTATCTTACGCAAAGAAGATTCTCTCGTTGAGATAATTTCTGTATGTATACACATTTTTACTGCAGGAGAGCTAAGTCAGAGTCCTCTATCATGGCCCCACAAAAAGATTCCAAGGCGAGTGCTGAGAGTTCAGGGCAAAGTGTGGATATTGTTTCTGATACTTCGCCCCGAAGTATTGATTCTGTCAGAACCTGGTCATACGTCTCCGAGAATCTGCAGTCCGAATTGGTGAACTGTTCAGACGATTTTAGTGATAATGAGAGAGACGACTTGGCCACCAAATACAAGATCGTCGTTCAATTAGAGATGCATAAGGTAGCGGCCAGACCATGATTCCTTCCATATTATGATATGATTCGATGGCCATTAGATCATGTGGATATCCCGACCAGAACCATTATCAACGAGCAGAAAGTGACTGTCAGGACTTCCAGACCAGAACAATTGCAGGTGATGTATCAATTTCCACCCACATCAAACTTCTCACACAATGTTGAGTTTCTGGAAAGTTTTAAGCGGAAGGAATGAGAGAAGTATGAAGGGATGGCCAATTTTTTCAAATTCTAGGAACACCGGCGGAGCTGCCTTCCCTCGGTCTTACTGGGTAAGAACCCAACGACCGCAGATGTACAACAAGAGGAAGCCAAGGGATCCAAAGATTCGACACCTGACTAAGAATAACATCAGGAGAAGAAGAAGCCAACTGGGGGCCCGAAACAGGAAGCCGAGACCTCCAACCCTACAAGCAAATTAACCTCGGTTGTTACTCCGGGGAAATCATCAAAGCAGATCGGTTGTCCTGTTGTTTCTGTTACTCCCCTACAATCCATGAAGGGGGTCCCAGACGCTAGTTGGATTTTCGGCGAAGAACTATCGCCCATAATTGTGGAAGAATTGCCCCCGAACAAATTTTTCTTCGATAAGAAGAGAAAGGTCGTTGTGAAGCAGGAGATTTATCAAGAAGCAGGCAAGGTAGCCAAGAAATTTAAAATCTTAGTCGATGGAAAATATATGAAGAAGCAAGAATTTGCAACTCAGATAACAGGGACATTGGGGAATTTTGCTACGGCTAACCAATATTCTGTCAAGTCCCTAAGAGATCAGTTGAAGCAGAAAAATTGCTCAATCAAAACTTTAGAGGCTAAACTGGCTACAACGGAGACAACTGCCAGATATCAGGCGAATTCAAGTATAGAGCAAGCTAGAGCAGCTGATCAAAAGGAAATCGAATGGCTCAAAACCGATCTCGAACAAACACAGAAGATGGCCCAGACCAACCAATTAGAGATAATCCAACAAGAAGAATTCATAGAGAATCTACAGGCAAAATTGAACTTCGCTGGAAGCCATATGATGGATATCGGGATATTCCAATCCCAATCCATAGAAATCCGAAAAAGAATATCGACCACTTAGCAAGGTTTACTTGCTAAAGTGGAAACTAGTCAAAATCACTACCAACTCATTGATCAAGCATTGGAAAACATCTCCTCCAGAGAAAAAGAAGCTAGGGCAGCTCGGGTCGTTTTCCAAGAGGTCATTATAACCACAACAAAAAAGGAAACGGGCAGTAGTTCCAGGCTCTCCATCCCAGAGCAGACCCAAGGTAACATCTTGTTGAAGGCTTGGGAGCATAACATATCAGAAGGCAAAAAACGAGCTAAAGAGGTAAGAAACTCGTGTGAAGAAACTTTCGTCTTCATAGATAGGGGGTTATTGAATCTCGATAGTGAAAACAACACTAAGGCATTGGGCCAGATTAATATAGCCAAGCATCTGCTAAATATCAAGGAAAATGAGGAAAGAGAATTAGCTGAAATATCACAGATAACCCAGATGGATATAATCCAAGTAGATAAATGGCTAACAAAACCAAATGTACATTTATGTTCTATCAACACCAAAGATTGACAGGTAGAAGGAAAATTGCCACAATTAGTAAAGGATTATTACACTTTCGAATCAAATAATCAAATAGAACCTTCCAGGTTGATAGCCCAACTGGTGGAGAAGTGCGTCACTTGCACCGAGCATACAAAGGGGCAGGTTTCGGGTATCAAAAAATGACAAGTGTCTGCCTGTTATATTTTCAGAACTCGAAGAGCAAAGAAAGGAAGGCGTTCTAGTCGCCCGAAAGAAAGACAGAGACAAAGAATTGAAACGTCTAATCTCCTCTTTTTGTAACTGAAAATACTCCTGGAACGTTTGAACATCCAACATGTAGAAGTTTGTATAAATATGAAATTAGAAGAAAGAAACAAGGTTGGACCTTTTTGGTCGATTGTAATAGAGACTATCTCCTTTTGAGAATTAATACAAAGAAATCCGAAGACTCCTGATTCCGTCAAGACTGTGTTATAAGTTTGTTTTCTCTGTGATTTCATATTCAATTTCATTTCGCTTATATATATCTAATGAATGTTTCATTGCAATTTAGTAAAACCTCTACTGTGGTGATCAATTTTTAGCCATCTATATCTTTTGCAGTATTTCCTCTCTATCGTCTATTAGCAAGTACAAGACTTGTGAACCTTTTAGATTGTCATATTTTATGCTTCGTTAGATTCCTTCTTATCTTATTTTCTTCTTATGTTTATAGGGTGAGATTCTCCCTTGATAGGAGCCTCGCATTATAGACAGCTTAATGTTTTTCTCACATTTCACACACCATTTATTTAAAATATAACTCAGTTACGGAAAAAGGCCTTTGGTTTGCATTTTATCTTTAATATTGAATTCAAAAGTTCTCTTTATAAGATCAAATTGATACAGCATCAAAAACCTCGAACTCGCTTTTAATTTACTCTTCCTCTATGACTATCCCCGTTGTAAGACAACCTAATATTGAACCCAGTTTATTGGATCAAACCCATATCTCCTTAAACCTTTTCGATACTATACTTAAAACAACCAACACCTGGGTAGAACTTGAGCATTCATGGGCCGCGATTAAACGAGATATAAACATTCAGGAATAGTTAGAAGTGAGACAACGACAACCTGGAAATCAACCTTATCTTCCTTTCCCGAAGGTTGACTCTTCTCCCTATTTTATCCTTTACTCACTTTCAGATGCCTAGACACTGTACTTTCTTAAGCCTTAAGTACAAACTCTGGAACAACAGATGCTACGCTATATAGACAGATCATTGGATTTTTGATGCATCTGACGAACACCAGGCCATATATCTATTTTTTTTTTAACACCTTGAGTCAGTTTCTAGTAGAACCCAAACATGTTCACCTAGTTGTTGCAAAACATGTGATGAGGTACCTTAGGGGTACATTAGATTATGGTCTCAGTTATGATGGAGATCATGACTTCAGACTGAGTGGGTACACTGATTCAGATTGGGATATAAGTGTCTCTGATAGGAAGAGCACTTCAGTATGTTGTTTCAGCCTGGGGTCATCCATGATCTCATGGCAGAGTAGGAAGCAATCAAACATTTCTCTCAGCACAACGGAAGCAGAATACATTGATGCATGTTCTGTCAGTTGTGAAGCCATATGGATTCAAAATTTGTTGAGAGGTCTATTCGACCTAGAGATGGAAGCAACCATGATCCTATGTGATAACCAAAGCTGCATAAAGATGACAGAAAATCTTGTATTTCATGACAAGTCAAAACACATAGAGATCCGATATCACTACATCTATGACATGGTGCAGAGACGATCCATAAAGCTCCAATATGTTAGCACAAATGAATAGGTTGTTGATGTGTTGACCAAGCCTCGATATCGTGTAAAGTTTGATCACTTTCTAGATAATCTTGGTATAGTCTGAAAGGACCTCCATCGAAAGGGGGAGTAGTGTTGATATGCCAGCCTAGTGTTGTGATTCCAGTTTCATGTTGATGATGTGCCAACTTAATTGTTGTGATGATGTACCAACTTAATTGTTGTGATGATGTACCAGCTTAATTGTTTTGATGATGTAAAAGATTAATTGTTGTGATAATGTGCCAACTTAATTGTTGTGATGATGTGCCAGCTTAATTGTTGTGATGATGTGCCAGCTTAAATGTTATGATGATGTGCCAGCTTGATTGTTGTGATGATGTACAGGATACATTGTTGTGATGATGTGTCAAATTAATTGTTGTGATGATGTGACAGCTTAATTGTTGTGATGATGTGCCAACCTCATGCTGTGATGATGTGCCAGCCTCGTGTTGTGATGATGTGACTAGCCTCGTGTTGTGATGATGATGTATTATTTTTATACTAATCCATGTTGATGCATATGATGATATCATTCCAACTCTCTGTTGTGAATGATGATATTTATGATGAGAAAAACTTTCGATGATTTATAGATACGCCAGTTAGTGTTCCAAGATGTTGTTGATGATGTTGTCCTCTCTCTCACCTAATGTTTTTGTAGAATACCCTTCTTGTTAAGGGGGAGTGTTGAAATAATGTAATTGCAAAGAGTATTCTATTTATTATTGATGTATTATTCATTAGATCAATCCCCTTTTGCGGATTGATCATGTCAGGTATTGTAAATGACCAAATCCCCTTTTTCGGATTGGTCAAACCCTAATTGTAATAGGAAGAATGAAAAGTCGCCCCCCATAATATATTAAAGTGGTTATAACCACCCAAAATGATAAGTCGTCCCTGTCAGTGAAAAGACACCTTAGTTCACACTTGCCAGATTGTATAAATAAGAGAGGTCAGTGCCTCATTTGTTCACTCACTCACTCGTTCATCAGAGCATAAGTTTGGAGTTACAGTTGGAGAAGAAGGAATAGAGAGAGAGGCACATCCTTGGGAGAGGACTTTTTGTATGGTTTGGTTTATTCTCTTGGCATTGTATTAGCTATCTATATTAAGGAAGTTTTTTCTAGGTTTTCTCCTCCATGAGGGTTTCCCAGGATAAATGATGTGTCTTTTGTGATTGTGTATTTCTTAGTGATCCTATATATTCTATGGTTATCTAGTGAATTGAAAAGAAACCTAATAATAGCTTAAACCTTAACAGAGGAACTATTGAAGAATCAAGTAAATTAAAAGGAAGAGTCATGTCATAAGCTATAATATGAAGTTGTTGATCTTAGAAAGAAAGTAGAAAATTCAAACAAATTCTTGAATAACTCACAAATCTTGAATGAGATCTTGGAAAGTCAAATATCACCAAATGATAAATCAGGTATTGGATACAAGGGAGAAGCTACACATGTTGAAGAAAGCACCTCAAAGAAGCATGAGGTAAATCCCTCACTCTCAAAGGATGAATACAATGTTACAAATCAACCATCTACACAAGGCAAAAAAATAATCAAAAGAACAAAGCAAGGATGACATCAAGAAGCCATCCTTACACCTCAAAGAAGATGGACACCAAAGCAAAGGTATGAGAGTGCTTTTCATGGTCAATGTTATTCATGTAATGAATATGGTCACAAAGCTTTGGAATGCAGATCTTATGCAAGGAGAAATAATGGAAGATTTCATAACACCNGTTTGGTACACTCATAGATGGTATATGTTTGGATGATAGTATTTGGATAAAAGTACACCATTGGTAGATGCACATGGTTGGCATATTGGTATATGCACATGGTTGGCATGTTGATGGAGGCATATGATTGGTATACTATTGGCACATGTTTTGGTACATGATTTATTTGTTCATTCATTGACATATATTTTTCTTCATGATGTTTGGTATGACATGAGTTTGATGCATGGACAGGTCCAAGGATCATCAATTGGTAGCATATTGTTCATTTTGCAGAGAAGATAGGGGGAGACATACCCATAGGGGGATTCATTCTTCTTCCCATGATTCTAGGAGGAGATATTTATCAAATTCATATTAGGAAAGATCCCTATATTTGGAGAAAGAGCACAGAGGCATAGTTCTAGGAGGAGCAATGGTCACAGGGGGAGTATGAGCGATGTATCTTCAGCATTACATCAGAGTGATATCCCTTGTTCAAAAAGGGGAGAGATTATTCAGATCTTCCCCAAGGAGAGTTCAAGCAGGGGGAGCAGCCCCAAGAGGAGAATGAACCTATGCCATTGATGTCAAAGGGGGAGAGATAGTCACGTTGATGTGATTGATGATTATTGATGGGAAGAGATAGACACATTGATGTGATTGATGACTATTAATGTAAAGCATGCCTTGTCTACATGTTGACATCAATGATTGGTGTTGACATCAATGATTGGTGTTGACATCAATGTTGGTATTTCCATCAATGCCAAAGGGGGATATTGTTGGATCATGTTGTCATTGATGCCAAAGGTTTAATTAATTGATGTCAAAGGATTGATGTCAAGTGATTGATTGATTGATCTCTTGTCATAGCACACTAATGTAATATGTATTGTCCTTGATGAGAATGGATTGATGTCAAGTGGAATCATATTCATATGATGATACATAGATGAAAATGGATCAATGAGTTGTCATTGATACATGATGCAAAGATGAATATGGATCAATGTGGTTTCTTTGATATATGATGCATAGTTGGTTTGATGTAAAGATGACTCATTATTGTCTTATCATGGTTGATAAGGTGAACAAATGGATGAACTTTAAAGTGGTCCCCTTATGGTGAAATCCCTCACGGGAAGACACTTTATGGTTGAGTTATCCTATAAGTATGGTTGGAGAACCCATGCTTATATGTGGAATAATGAGATGAAGATCAATGAAGTTGTTGGTGAAATTATCCTAGATGGATAGTGCTTGTCATGCCATTTCCGATGGTATGTGGAATGTCATATAACTCCTCATGGTTTGAGAGTTATGGTCCTACAAAGATGAAGGACCCTCATATGTAGGCTTGAAGCCCCAAAAGGTCAAAGAGGTCAAAGAGCTTGCAAAGTAGAAAGTATTATTTAAATGGTAAAGAAAAGTGACAAAGTCAAGGAGGAATATTTAAATGGAGAACTTTCTAATTATGGAAAGTGGTTAACCTTAAAATAGGTTAAGTGACCTAGAAATAGGTTAAGTGACCTAGAAATAGGTTAATTGACCTAGAAATGGGTTAAGTAACCTAGAAGTGGGTTAAGTGACCTAGAAGATGCTTCTAAGGAAGTTACTTGGAGAGTATAAATAAGAGGCAAGGGTCTCTTGTGTAAGGATATCCTTTTTATATCTTTTATGTATCTCTTGTGTGTAACTCTTGAGCATGTATTGAAGATCTATTCTATGAGAGAGGATATTTGGAGGATCTCATGGATGCATCAAAGTTTCGGTAAGTCTGAGATCATGATGACAAAAGTCTCGAAAGTTCAGAAACCCTAGTTTCTAAGGTATATGCGGGTTGTAGTGAGCCAGGGCGCGTACATACGAGGTCTAAATGAGGACAAGGCACGTACAATGGATGAAGTCATGAATAATTGTTGTTGAGTTGATGACAGGCTCTTGAAGACTAAAGAAGATTCCAGATATGCATTATATGGGCTCATATCTACCATTGAGACTCTGGTATGGTTACATTGTTGTCTTGATGGAAACTCTTGCTTGTTGTGTGGTGAATGATTAAGGCATTCTTGGTATGGTTGTTGTGATTTGGTTTGTGTTGGTTGATGGAGTGAGAAGCACTCTTATGATTCAGTACTGATATGATTTCTATAGTATACTGGTTGCTTATACATGATGAGTAGCATTCATATTGTATGGTTGAGAAGCATGAGTTAGTTGTTGGAGAGCGTGAATGTATTGTGACTGGTTATGGGTCAGACTAGACAGTGAAAGACATAAGAGAATGTGAATGAAGGTTGTAGAATATATGAGTGTGTGATGAAATGAAAACCCTAGTTTCTCAGAAGTGATACGCAAGCTGTAGTACAGATTGGTAACGTACATACGCGAGCTGTACTACTGGTAGGGCGCATACATGCGTGTGGTGCACTACCGACAGGTCACATACCTATTGATAGATTGTCATTTGTTGAGGATTGTTGCCTCGTCTCAGTTGGTTCTGAGGTTGTAAGTTGAGTCTTGCATTATAGAGTTGGTGCTCTTGTAGAGTTGTACTATATTCAGTGGTTGTTGATAACCCAAGGATTGTAGTCCGTAATAAAAATAAAATTGTACATACATCTTGTGTTCTTTGTGTTCCTTGTGGTGATGATTTGTTGATGATATATTGATGATATATGTTGTTGATATATGTTCACATTTAACGGGTTATAAATGACAGCAATAAGTAATGAGTAAATGGTGATTGCTAACCAATACGTTTTGTGAAAGGGAAGTTTTGGGTAAAAGAGCCCTGCACTCATTCACCCCTCCCCCCTCCCCTCTAAGTGTGGTCAGTGTGTCCAACAGAAAACTTATTAGAAATATAATAGAGAATATAATAGGATGGTACAACTAGTGTTGATAGATTGAGGGGAAAATTTCTCAAAAAAATACAGAAAACATATGAGGCTTGAACTTAATTAGAAAATGGGTTGTGCATGTTCAAGCAATCATATTTGAAGCTACAGGATTCAAAATCGGACCTTCAAGAGAATGATAGAAGGATAATATAGAGGAGAATAATATGGGATGATATTAATCACCATGATAACACGAAAAATGCCTAGAATAACTCAAAGAACATAAGAGGAAACTGATATACATAGTTAATGATATTTTCAAAAAAGGTCACTCATGAACAACAAATAAAACGAAAATGACTACTCAAGAGTCTCTTCAACTTCTATTTATAATGATTACCTATTCATGTATGAAAATGTAAGAGAGGTTTGAAGTGTAAAATGAAAAAACAAAGGGAAAGGAAGTGAACAATCATAAGAAACTAAAGAGTCTCTCTTATCGTATAAAAGAAAACTCGTTGAATGTAATGGAGGATTTTTTTCCCATTGTGTAGACGGTTGATACTATTATTGTTGGATATACGAATAGCAGAAGCTATTTTTGATGTCATAACTATTATCAAATGTGTTTTGGATTAATCCATAAATGTGTTTGTTATTTGAGTTTTTCTGAGTGTTGATCATATGAACTATTTATATGCTTAGTATTTAGAATGCTTATGTTGTTTTGATTTCTAATGAGTATAGGGATGATGCTATAGGTATCCTTTGCAACTATTTGAGATGATATCTGAAATATTATTGTGTTAACATATTCTTGAATGCCATGAACTATTTATATTGTCAAAAATATCATTTTGAGTTGTACTCATCCACTAGTTTTGCTCATGTGCAGGATAAGTTAGAAACAATAGTATATTAGTTTGTTTTTAGTTTAGATTAGATTAGAATTAATTAGAATTAATTAGAATTAATTAGAATTCTTTGGAGGACAGTTTGTTGTCTTTCCTTTTTTTCTTCTTTTAAGTCTTAGTGGAAATTAGGCCCACATCTTGGTCGGAAATGCTACACTAAACGAGAGTAGGTCTAATTGGGACCTGACATCAAACATTCTCCCTTACCTTATTGATAGGCCATTTGGACCTGTCAATAGAAATGATGCTATAAGGAGAGCCAAATGACAAGCTCAGCCAATGGAGTCGTTTTTATTAATTCTTTTAATTTATTAATGGCTCCATCCCATATATTTTCATGGAGATTTTTTCTGGTACTATACCTCTTAAAACTCCTAGAAAGATTTTTAATCTATTGTCTCAAATTAAATTTGATGGTGAGGGAGAGATAGTTTCATCAGAACATATTTTTTAGTTTTGGAAATTGTGTGTTTCTCAGAATATTACTAATGAAGGTGTCATTTACAGGTTTTTCACTCTCACTTTCACAGGTCAGATCAAGAGTTTGTGTGAGACTTTATCGGCTACCTCTATTCACACATGGGAGCATTTTATGCGTCAATTTTGGCATGCTTTTGAAAATTATGATTATGATTATTTGTGTGCAGAGATATCAGAGCTCAGGAAGAACAAAGATGAGTCTCTTGAATATTTTCTTATCAAATTTATGCATATTTTCTATAGATTTCCTTTGGATGATAGGCCCACTATCAATGATTTGATTATCCATATTAGTTCTCTTACTAATGAAACATGTCAACTAGAGGATGAAGAATCTAAATTGTGTATTAATGTTCTTTACATGTTGATTTGGATTTGCATGAAAATGTTGAAAATACTAATGTTTTAGTTGGAATTCATATGCTCAATTCTTTCTTTACAATGAGGGATATAGATCAG
>SNQJ01S0033377.1:148504-160766 GCA_010110895.2 Picea sitchensis | reverse complement strand
GGAGGTGGTGAAAAGGGGTTGGTGGTGGAGAGAAGGTGGAAAAAAGGGGAGGGGAGGGAGAGGGGGGGGTTGTGGAGAGGAGGTGGTGAAAAGGGGGGGTCGAGAGGGGAGGGGAGCGAGGTAGGGTTGGGGAGGAGAAGGTAGTGAAGAGGGAAGAGGGGAGAGGAGTGGAGGTGGAGAGTGTTAGGACCCAGAAATGTCCCTTTTTCACTACATCTTTTGCCCATTCAACCTTATCATTCCTAAGCTAAATGACTATTTTAGCCCATTCAACATTCAACCTTCTCATTCATTTACTTATCATGTTTGATTGGTAACATTCACATATTTTACCCATGAAATGATTTAACTAATGATAAAAATTCTTAGAACAACCCACTTCGAGAAACTCGTTGTTGTTACAGCTATGTGCCAATCTTGGAAGTTGTTACATGATTGTTGCAATGAATGCCACCAGTCTTGGAAGTTGTTACACGACTACTGCAACAGAAGCCCGTCAATCCTGGACGCTGTTACAACAGACGCCACCAGTCCTATTGTTATACGACTGCTGCAACACCTGCTGATGAGATATGGTGTCTCACAATGTTGATCAAGCGAGTTCTAGATTTTGTATTAATGATATCAAATGAACATCTTGAGAATCAGGGATTCTCAAGACTGTTCCGATTATGTTTCTACTGAATGACTCTGACTTTAAATAGCAGATATTTGTAATTAAGAGAGGTATTTTTTACTGGAGAAAGAAAAGTAACGCTTATTGTACACGGACATTTTTTGGAAATTGAATGAAAGAGTGGATTGGATTCCTTTAGTATATTGTAACCTATTTATTTGAGCGGATTCAGTGAGAAGGAAAGGGCCCACCTTCCTCATCAATCCCCCTCTGTTTTGAATTCTAGATTAGTTGTTTTAAATGCAAATGATTTAACTTTTAGACATTTCTAGAATACAATTGTTGTTACAGTTTAGTTCCTTCTTGTTAGATGCGCATAAATTTGTCTCATGAGAATTAGAAGTAGATTGTTGAACATTGTTGGAGAACTGCTTTCCCTTTTTCTGCATTAGGTTAAAATCTTGTTTCCTAGGAATAAAAGTGTGAAGTACCTTCTTGCAATAAGTATATTTCCTTTCTGCAAATAGTATATAAATTCTTCCTACAAAAGTAAATTAGAAAGTTATATTAGAGTAGGAAATCTAGGGTTCTTATACATTCATCAGTTTAGATTGCAATTATGATTTCAAATCTGTAGAGCTCCAGCTGTATGAGCACAAATGTGTTAGTGATAATGTTTTTATTTTATTTTAAACTTCCCTACTACAATTAGATTAGATATTCTTTCATAATATAGCATAGACTGTGCACAATTATCTTGAAATAATAGACTTCCCTGGGTTGACAATTTATATTGAACACTTTGATTTTCTATTCAATTAGACAATTAAAGTGCCCAACATTTTGGCGTCGTTGTCGGGGAAGATAATTATAGATTTTGGTAAGCACATTAGTTTTCTTTCTTAGGAATGAATAGTCTACATTAATAATGAAACACAAGAGTGAATCCCCCAAAATACTAACCTTACAGGTACCAGAGGATGTGGAAGAAGAAATCCTAACATACTGGGAAGACAAACCATTGTTGATGAGATTATAGCCAGAGAAGATTCTTCTTCAGGATCTATTTTTTGCCCTGCAAATCCTCCAAGAAGACATGATCCACAGTCAGCAGAAATAACTCTTCTTGAAACATCATTCTCATCAAGGGATGAAGTTAAGCTGAATATTTGTCACCAACAAATCAACAAACAACACTGGAGAACATTGAAGATCAAGGAAGTATAGCCTGGAACAGGGAAAATCTAGAAGAAGTTGTTTATCAAATCAAAGGTTGGATAGTCACTAAAGAAGAGTGGGATGTTTCTTGTATTGAGTGGAGAGAAAGAGAACATATGGAAAATCAAGGGGATAATGAAGAAGAGCTCCACTAAGAGAATCCACAGAACAACAAGGATCAGGTAAACAATGAAAATACTATCTCTACCCTAGTTTTTCCTATTTCTGATGTTCCCACACGAGGGACGACTCCTATGAAAAACATACCTCTCTCAACTCTCCCAAATTTTCATGGATTATCTACTGAATATCTGGATGATTTTATATTTGAATTTGACATTTTGTGTAGAAGCTATGACTACACTACCACTGTGCAGAAGCTTAAACTGTTTCTAGCTACATTAAAGGGTAATGCGTTAAGATGGTTCATGAGCCTTGGAGGAGAAAACATTTCAACATGGGTACAAATGAGGCAGCTTTTCCTGAACAAATACCAAGACTACTGTCGAACAAGGGAATGAAGATAGGAACTATTCAAGATTTCACAGAAGGAGGACGAGACCCTTGAAGACTTTGTGGAGCGACTCCAATATAATCTACAAAGGTCTGGACATCCGGATGTGAGTAAGGACATTTTGAAAACCATTTTTCTAAAAGGAGTTAGAGAAGATTGTTTATATATGCTGAAGATGCTTGGCAAGGGAGATATATCTAAGGAATCCTATGAGGACATTATATATCTCTACAAAATATGTTCTCGAGGATCTACAAGGAATAATTCAGCGACCAAGGATACCACTTTTTCAAGGGTACAAAAATCAGCCAATGGAGGAGAAACAAGAGCAGAAATAGGTAATCTGTTAGAAAATTTCAAAACATAGATGATTAAATATTTTTCCTCACAAATGGATACTTTGCAGGTCAAACAGAAACAAGAAGAATTAGAGCAAGCATTGTGCATTTTTTGTCTGAATTGCAGAAAGAAACATCCACCAAGGGAGTGCCCACTGAACAATGTCCAGGTATGCCTTATTTGAGAATTAGACCATGCCACTGACCAATGTCCCTCTCTACCAGGTGTAAAAGGATCAATGAAGGAAACTAATGAGGAAGTAGAGGATGTCTATCTAATAACACAAAGAAGACAATGGAAACCAAGAGGTCAAGGTATGAACTCTCAATTCTCTCCTCCAACATTTAATTATTGGAACAATCAGCTACCATATGGCTAGATGAATGCCCCCCCTCCAAATAAAATGCCACCCTCTTATTAGTATCCAAATGCATGGTCACCTATGCCCCAACAACATAATCACTATGGGAAATGGAACCCATATGTGAGAGGCCCTCAACAACAACTCAGTTATCAAAGCCATCGCCAACCGAATCCCTGTCAACAAAAGTTCCAACCCCCGTACCAACAGCAATAGCTGCAATTGCCTCCCAATGCCTCACCAAACAATCCTCCCTTATGACCTCAAATGCCTGTGCAACCTAACCCAAACCCAAATAATAAGGTCGTTCAAAACATATACATACATAATGTGCGAACCTTATCTATTACTCTTATGCCTTGTGATGAAATAAAATTAAGATCAGGCAGAATAGTTGAGCCAATAATTGAAGATGCTCCATCTTCAGAATCAGATAAGTAATCAAGGGAGAGACCATCTGATGATACAAAAGAAATTGACCAACCTATTATAGAATCAACAAACCCACCATTCCCTGAAAGACTAAAAATTACCAAGCCTGTGGAATTACCACCTTTCAATCTCCTAGGATAATTGCAAAATCTGCACGTTAATATTCCACTACTACAAGCGATAAGGGATGTCCCTATTTATGCCAAGACAGTTGGTGACCTCTGTATCAGAAAACTGGAAGAAAAAATAAAGATCCCCTCATAGTGCATGTAGTGGGGGATTTGTATGAGATGATGTTAGGCAAAACTCCACCTATTAAATATGGTGACCTAGGAAACCCTACAATAACTGTTAAAATTGGACAGACATCTATTCCACATGTACTAGTTGACTTAGGGGCAGCAATTAACATCATGCCAATAGAAACTACGCAGATGCTGCAACTCAGAACACAAATCTGACCTACTCCTACTATTCTAGAATTAGTTGATCGCTCTACCATCAAACCAGAAGGAGTAATCGATGATTTAGTCATTTCAGTGGACTCATGGGAGTATCCTGCTAATTTTGTTGTTTTGCAACCCAAGTCCTGTCTGGGAGGCCATCCTCTAATTCTGGGATGACCATGGTTAGCTACAACTGATGCTTTCATTGGTTGTAGATCTGGTTCCATGACCATCTCTGATGGTTATCACACAAAAAAAATTACCCTGTATCCTCATGCTACACCCAGTGTCGAACCTAAAAATTCTCTATGGATGGACACTAAGGATGGAAGTGCTCTGCCTGTGATAACTATAGGAAAGGCCCTGAGTTTCAAAGACGAGATAGAGGATGAGTTAATAAAATACTTTATTTGTGACCCCTCTGTTGTTACACAGAACACGCACCACCGATTGATCAGAGTCTTTGACCCTATTGCCCAGGAAGAAATGAACTTAGAAATGTTCTCAGAAACCGCTAACAATCAAATTGATTCAGCTGTAACAACAACCGATGTAACAACGAACGATGTAACAACAGATGATGAAACAAAAACAACTGAATTATTTCCTAGAGTTATTTCTATGAGCATTGTTGTGGAAGTCGAGCTTGGAAAAACCTTGAACATCAATCATGATCTCTCCATTGTTGAAACATGCTGATTGATGAAATTACTGACTGAACATAAAGAAGAATTTGCCTGGGATTACATGGATATGAAAGACATTCCCTCTAAACTATGCACCCACCATATATACATCAAAGAAGAGTGCCGACCCATTTTCCAACCGCAAAGGAGGATGAACCCAAACCTTAAAGAAATTGTTAAGGAAGAACTTCAGAAACTTCTCAATGTTGGATTCATCTATCCTATATAAGACATCGAGTGGGAATCATCTTTGGTTATTGTTCCTAAAAAAAATAGTAAGTGGAGAGTGTGTGTGGACTATAAAACCTTGAATAATTCCACGCAGAAGGATCATTTCCCTCTTCCATTTATTGATAAGGTTTTAGACAACCTAACCAGATTTTATTTTTCTTTCCTAGATGGATTGAGTGGCTATAACCAGATACAAATTGCACCACAGGACCAATATAAGACCACCTTTACCATACCTTGGGGTACATTTGCCTACAAGGTTCTCCCATTTGGATTGTGTAATGCACCAACCACTTTCTAGAGAGTTTTGATTGGTATTTTCTCTGATATGGTGAATGACTGTATGGAAATATTCATGGATGAATTTACACTTTATGGTATTGATTTCGAAGAAGCTTTGTCTAATCCGGAAAAATTGCTCAAAATATGTAGACAGTCTCATCTTTCTTTAAGTACATAAAAGTTCCATATGATGATGCGTGAAGGGGTAGTGCTGGGACACTTCATCTCTTATGCAAGGATTGAGGTAGATCCAGTCAAAATCCAGGTAATTTTGGACATTCCAACTCCATCAACTCAGAAAGAGGTAATAGGTTTTTTAGGGCACGCCGAGTATTACAGGAGATTCATTAAAAAATTCTCTAAACTTTCCTCTCCATTGTTTTTTCTACTAACAAAAGATGTTGACTTTCGTTGGACTAATAACTATGAATTGTCTTTTGTAGATCCGAAACAGAAATTGTCCACGACTCCCATCTTGAGAGGGCCCAATTGGGCTCTACCTTTTCACATTTCTTCATATGCCTCAGACACTACAATTGGTGCAATACTAGGGAAACAGGAGGACAAAGAACCCTACGCTATCTACTATATCAACTAGAACATGGCTCCTGCTGAGTTAAATTACATAGTTACTGAAATAGAATTCTTGGTAGTAGTTTATGCAATCAATACATTCAGGCATTATGTAACTGGTTATCCCACTTTTATTCATACTGATCATACAACCATTAAATATCTAATGAATAAACCTATTACTAATTCTCAAGTGATAAGATGTTTGTTACTACTGCAAGAATTTGACATCACTATAGTGGATAGACCAGGAAAATAAAATGTGGTTGTTGATTTTCTCTCAAGATTACATATAAGTGATGATAATTCACCTATAGATGATTCCTTTCCTGATGAACATTTGTTTACAGTATCTGCTCACTCACCTTGGTATGCAGACATTGCTAATTATTTGGTTGCAGGGAAGGTACCTCCACATTTATCTCCTCGAGAAAGAAGGAATATTATTCAAAAGAGTGCTAGGTATAGTTGGATAGGAGGATACCTCTTCTACACAGGCCTGGACCAAGAAATCAAGAGATGTTTGAGGGATGATGAAGTTTATGATCTACTGAAAGCTTTCCATGATGGCCCTTGTGGGGGTCATTTTTTTGATAAAAGGATCGAGCATGAAATTTTAAGGATGGGCTATTTTTGGCCCAACATATTTCAAGATGCCAAGAAGTATGTCCAAGCTTGTGACAGTTGCCAACACATGGGCTAGCCAACTCACAAGGATGAGATGCCTCTCCAGTATGAGGTGGTGTTAGATCCTTTTGAGAGATGGGCCATGGATTTTGTAAGACCCATTGACCCACCTTCCAATCAGAAAGTCTATATATTGGTCTGTACAKATTACATGAGCAAGTGCGTGGAGGCAAAAGCACTTATCAGAGCCTCAAAAGAAGTTGTCTTAGCATTCTTGTTTGAAGATATATTTGTTAGGTTTGGCATTCCCAGAGAATTGGTAACTGATGGAGGACCCCCTTTCACATCATATAAATTTGAATCTCTACTCAGTAAATATCATGTTTTACATAGAATAGCTTCTCCATACCATCCACAAGGCAATGGCCAGGTGGAAAGCACCAACAAAGTTATCGAAGCCATTCTTACTAAAATAGTGAGAGAAAATCGTAGGGATTGGTCTGACAGATTGCATGAAGCTCTATGGGCTTACCGAACTACTTGGAGGAGCACATCTGGTTCTTCTTCTTATGAGCTAGTATATGGAAAAAGCCTTGTTTTCCCCATTGAATTCAAAATCAAAACCTTAATAACTGCATCAACAGTCAACCTCAACTTGACTAGGGCACATAAAGCTAGACTGCAGTATCTTCAACGAGCTTGATGAAAAGAATTTGGACATCATCCATCAAACCAAAGTGATTCAACAACAAAGAACAAAATTGCATGACCGAGTCATCAAGAAGAAATTATTCCAGAAAGGAGATTGGGCTCTATTGTATGATTCACACTTTAAATAATTTTAAGGTAAGTTGCATACATGATGGCTAGGGCCTTACGAGGTAGACACCATTTTTCCCAATGGGATAGTCTGGTTTATTACTATTGATGGATCCAATACACAGTTACATGCAAATGGTCATCGCTTGTGTCTGTATCAACATCCACTGTCCAAGGCATAATTCAAAACTAGATGTACACTTGATACAAGTTATCAATTCTTAAATGGAAAAGATCTTTCTCCTTCCCCTTTGTAACTTTAGGACTTATTTTGCTCAGACCTTGTATATAAATAACCTCAGCAAAATTTGCATTTCTCTGTTTTTAGTTGAAATTTCTCTATTTTTCTTTACTATGCTAATAAAGCTTTGAAAGGTATCAGGTGTTTATGTGTGTGCAGGTGGATTGATGAACAACAAGGTTGAGCAGTGCAAAACGAGTCAAACGATTAGTTCATGGAAGTTGAAAAACTTCCTAGAAACTAAGTAATGTAGCATTCGACCGATTTCTATACTGTTACACCCCTTTTTCCGATAAATTGGTCGATTTTCATGCTGTTACACCTTCTTCCAATAAATTGGTCGATTTCCATGTTGTTACACCTTCTTCTAATAAATTGGTTGATTTCCATGCTGTTACACCTACCTCCACCATTTTTGTCGAAGAACCTGTTGATACACTAATTGTTGCTATTATTTCTTTCCACTTCACTCTTTCTTTTTCGCATTTTTGTCGATGCTGTTGCTCCATCCCTCTAATATTTCCATGCCATAGCACCATTGATTAGACAATATTGATGCTCTCTATCCGAAAGTGCTACTTCATAATGACTTGACTTCACATCCGGTGATTTCCAGTTGGATAACTACAAAAAGGACTCCGTCTCTACTCCAGTTTTCATATCTCCCATGATCCTTCATCATATCATCTATTCCATGCAACTCAGATGGCGATTGGATAGTGTGGTTACTCCGACAGGTTGTTATGTGTGGTAAGATATGAGGTACGTGATTAATCCTATGTGTTAAAGTAATGAATATATAAAGGCACAGTTTCCTATTTAATAACCGGTTGTCATAAATCGATGCACTTGGAGCCAATCCAGTTAGTTGGGGGCTGAAACGTAAATCTAGACGTCCATACTAAATACTAAATTATATACACACCCCCACCACCTTTCTGTCCACACTTCTTTTTACTGAGACACTATATTCTTTCTACAAACCACGTTCAAGCTTGTTGCATCTCTAATTTAGGTGATAGTTTCTCCTCCTACATGCTTGTTAGACTCTCAAGCAACATCATGGGAGGATCAGCTGTGAGATATGAACCCACAACTCTGGACATTTTACTGCTACACCCAGAGGCCTACCAAATATTTCTCTAGGCCGGCTGGATATCGTATTTTAAAAAGTTGAAGGGGTTTAATGAGGACAAGGTATTGGAGTTTAGTCAAAATATTACCGAAGGGTATTCAATGGTGAATGGGGTAAGGATTCTAGTGTCAGAAGAAAGCATTGTTGCTATAATAGGGTTGTCAAGAACATGAGACTGATGGTTTAACAGAAAAACACATCTTCCGAATGCACAGAAGGGTTTCCTCATCAACACTGAGCAAGTTCAGACCAAAGGCAGAGGTGCAGATGTCAATAACTTACCAGAGCCATGGGTGAAAGTCGCAAAATTTCTTAAAAGGTACATTACCTACGAAGGCCGATACCAAGTTGTTTATTTTTCTAATTTTATCTTATTATCACATCTGCGACATCAGAAACTCATAAACATTCCTTATTTTCTCCTCCAATCATTGCATAACATGGCTCATTTTGTAAAAAAATCCAAGAACCCCAAGAACTACATTTCTAATCACAGAATCATCGACCTATTAATTCACAGAGGTATGGGCATTTCCAAAAACCCATTACCTGTTGTAGCAGACCAACCACATTCTATAGATACATATATGGTTGCACTAGTCCTTGAAAACACAACCCATGGACCTCTTCCTGAGCCTCTGCCCTCGGATGCAACAACAGTCCAAACCCCTATTGTCATTGCCCGTAAGATGACTCAGAGAAGCAACCGCATAACCTGAATCCATCCTGGCACCAGCAAGACAAGCCTCGACGAAATTTCATTGCAACAGCCTGTAGTTGTGGTCGAACAAACAGATGAACAACCAACCACTCGACCAAGACATGCATCAGAACACTTGGCTGCAACACCTATCATTGAAAACCTACCCCCTGTCTCTGAAAAGAACACCCCTATTCCTATCTCTGCATTACCTAAAAAGTGAGCAAGGTCAGCACGGTCCATTATAACATCAAGTCCGCTTACCTCCTATGCTATTGCACCGACATTTACACAGAACCCTCCTATTATTGCAACTGTCGATCAAGCGCCTACTATCATTACCAATGCATTTTCTCAGAAAAGAAAACATCCATTCAAGGGAAAACCTCGAAGATCCTTTAACCAAATTGGATCAATAGAAAATCAGAGCCCTCTAGATTTTGTGACAAAGAATTCTATAGAGGTACGAATACCAGGTTTTACTTTATGCAGATAACTTTAGGAAACTAGTCTCTCCTTTCAGAATGAATGTACTCTGATCGTAGCAGAATCGTCGGCTCCGCCTGATGATTCTTCACATCACATGTCCATTGACGATGTATAGATCATCACAGACCCCAGTATACTAGAATATCCTCCTTGTGTGGTTGAGGACAAACACCCCGTTCCTCCTCCAACAGTGAAGAAGAAAGCCCATGCTTTCATTTCTATTTTACCTAGGAGAAGAACCAGGTCCACCAGGTTTGTCAAAGCTACAATTGGATGGAAAGATGTGGAATAGGCTATTCCTAGTCTTCATACACTATATTCTATGGTTGATGTAGGGAAGGTTCCACACGAACCAACTTTCCAAGTGGCGATTGTTCCATAGGACCCAGTCATGAAATATATCATTGTTACACAAGAACCAGTTGCCCAGGTCAATATTGTTAGACTAGAACCAGCTGTTCCACAGAGGATTGTCCCACCAGAGCTAGTAATACAAGAACCAACTATCTATGTCGACATTGTTCCACAAGAGCCAGTCTTGACAGACACAACTGTTACACAAGAACCATCTACACAGCATGTTGAGGATGTGCCACTTGCCCAATTGTTTTCCCAAATAAAGATAAAGATCAAGAATACAGAAAATTCCAGAATCGATGCACTAATAACAAAGAATGATAACCTCAAAGAAGAGTTAAATACCCTGAAATAAGAGGTGGAGGCTGCTCGATGGAAGAATCCAGAAGGGATAACCATGAACATCCTAGCACTGACAAAATTTGTTATGGGCAGAAACAAAGAACTCATTTTCTTTGAGTGCGGAAACATTTACTTTGAGGTAGGATATGAGGTAGTCAAAGTTTTAGTCACTAAAGGACCAACAACTGTCTTAGTCAAGACTGAACATGAACTTACTGCTACACAACAATCAGTAAAACAAAGGAGATCTCAACGTCATAAAACAACTACTGGTATAATAGAAGCTTGCAAACAATAACTTCTCAAACAAGAACCTCTATTTCTTTCATGAGTTGTTACTCAAGCAACTCAAACTGATTATTTTCTCAAAGATAAAGAAACTCAGATAGATTGTTGACACAATAGATTTTCTTTTGGACACAACATTTTTCAATATCGACACTTAGAAATTTCTCTTAGCAATTTTGCACTGGAGGAGACAGTAATTTACTTCAGCTACAAAGTAAGGTTTGAATGTTTTTTGCATGAGGACATGTAATGTCTTCAGTTGGGGGGCATGTTAGGACCCAAAAATGGTCCTTTTTCACTACATCTTTTTCCCATTCAACCTTTTCATTCCTAAGCTAAATGACTATTATAATGAGTACTAAGACCCTTTTTCCCAAGGTATGAACTATTCATCTAGCTTTTATATTTTCATTTACTTAGCATGTTTGATTGGTAACGTTCACATATTTTACCCATGAAATGATCTAACTAATGATCAAAATGATTAGAACAACCCACTTCGAAAAACTCACTGATGTTATAGCTATGCACCAATCTTGGAAGTTCTTACATGACTGTTGCAACGGATTCCACCAGTCCTAGAAGCTGTTACATGACTACTGCAATAGAAGCTCGTCAATCCTAGAAGTTGTTACAACAGACGCCATCATTCCTATTGTTATACGACTACTACAACACCTGCTGATGAGATATGGTGGCTCACGATGTTGATCAAGAGAGTTCTAGATTTTGTATTAATGATATCAAACGAACAACTTGAGAATCGGGGATTCTCAAGACTGTTCTGATTATGTTTCTGCTGAATGAATCTGACTTTAAATAGCAGAGATTTTGTAATGAAGAGAGGTTTTTTTTAATGGAGAAATAAAAATAATGCTTATTGTACATGGACATTTTTTGGAAATTGAATGAAAGAGTGGATTGAATTCCTTTAGCATACTGTAACCTATTTCTTTGAGCAGATTCAGTGAGAAGGAAAGGGCCCACCTTCTTCACCGATTCCCCTCTGTTTTGAATTATAGATTAGTTATTTTAAATGTGAATGATTTAACTATTAGACATTTCTAGAATAAAACTGTTGTTACAGTTTAGTTCCTTCTTGTTAGATGCGCATAAATTTGTCTCATGAGAATTAGAGGTCGATTACTGAACATTGCTAGAGAACTACTTTCCCTTTTTCTACATTAGGTTAAAATCTTGTTTCCTATAAATAAAAGTGTGAACTACCTTCTTGCAATAAGTAGATTTCCTTTCTGCAAATAGTATAGAACTTCTTCTTGCAAAAGTAAATTAGAAAGTTAGATTAGAGTAGGCAATCTAGGGTTCTTATACATTCATCAGTTTAGATTGCAATTATGATTTCAAATCTGTAGAGATCCAGTTGTATCAGCACAACTGTGTTAGTGATAATGTTTGTTTTTTCTTAAAACTTCCCTACTACAATTAGATTAGAGATGCTTTCATAATCTAGCATAGACTGTGCACAATTATCTTGAAATAACAGACTTCCCTGGGTTGACAATTTATATTGAACACTTTGATTTTCTATTCAATTAGACAATTAAA
>SNQJ01S0033377.1:128470-139174 GCA_010110895.2 Picea sitchensis | reverse complement strand
CTTCTTTTGATAGACATATTTAGTATAAATAGGAGTCGAGGGTATGAGAACCCTAGCTTGGATATTATTGTAATAGAGATCTTCTCGACTTAATTTTTCCCCCTTGAAGAGGCTCATGAACATTGCTCTTAGAATCAAAGTGTTATTTTTGTTGTTATTCTCATATCATTTCAGTGTTATTGTGGTGATTATTCTTGTTATATTGTTGTTATTTTTCCATTTATAGCATTTTATTTCTGTTCTGCATACTTTTTATATCTGGTATATTACAAGGGGAGGGGTCGGGTCAGGTTGGGGAGGAGGTATTAGGGAAGAGGTGGTGAAGAGGGGAGGTGAGGAGGAGGCAAATAAGGGAGGGGGTAGGGTGTAGAGGTGGCAAAGAGGAGAGGTGGGAAGGGGAAGGTCATGAAGAGGGGGCGAAGAGTGGAGGGGGTGGTAGAGAGGTGTTGACGAAGAGGGGAGTGTAGGGAAGCAAATTGGGGAGGGGAGGGAGGTGGGGTGGAGGTGGTAGAGAGGAGTGGCAAAGAGGGAAATGCCAAATTTTTAAAAATATTGGGATGACAAAAATAAATGCAATATGGATCAGGGGAAGAAAAGATTCAAGCCACCTTTCTTCAAGAATAGTTCACAACCATATATGCAAGGGTAAAAAACATAAAATGATCCCAATATCACATATTCCTTGGGGAAAAGGTCGAGATAGGAGCCTATAAAGTGTTGGTTATGTGAGGGAAACCACATGTATAAATATTGTCCTGATAAAGGAGATAGGATGAGGATTGTGCATAACCTCCAGGAAGCTGATAGAGTGGAATACATGGGAAGGAGCGTGCCAAGGATTTATGCAACCTTGGAAAATAAATAAGAAAACTATCAATCCCACTTGATTGAGGTGGAAGATACAATTGATAATTACTCCATAGTTACTTTGAATGATTCTTGAGCTAGTCATAACTATATATATCCTAATGTGGTTGATATATTTAAATTGAAGAGATGTCAGCATGGAAATTCTTGGTTGGTTCAGCGAGCCACTAGAACCAAGAGAAGAATCAATGATTTGGTCAGGGATGTCGTGTAGTGTAAGTAGGGAGGTAATGGGGGGCCTGAAGGGTCCATAGTGATAATAGTGGAGGAATTCAATGAAAGGTTGACTATGTCCACTATATTATTAGCCCACTATGGTATTCAGATATATGTAGTAGTGTGAACATAATAAATGTGAGAAGGATTTCTAGAACGTTCCTTCTCTAAAATGTTCTTAGGTAGTATTATATATGGAAGGTATGAGTAATGTAATGGGAATAGTGAAGAATATTGTTATTGTATCAAGCATTACTTGAGGAGTTTTATCCTTCCATACAAATTAATATATGGTGTTACACTACCTCAAGGGTCTTCTTTGCAATTCTCTTGTGTTGAGTATTTTGTGTGAGTTTTTTGTTTATTGTTGGGATTGAGGATTTATCTTCTATATTATATTTATATATATTAGGCACATAACATTTGGCATCAAAGAATTTTCTTCGGCCAAATAAACGAAGAAAATTTTGGTTCTTTTGCAAATTGTTTCAAAGAAGAAAAGGGGTTAACAGACTTCAGATTCAATTCTAAAACATTTTTGGCAAAACTTGTACAAACAAGTTAGGTATTTGAGTTCCTCTCAGAAAAATACCCAATTTTGAAAAACAAATCATCCAAAATGGAGTGTGAGAAGTGAATTTATCAACATTTTCAAATCAGTAAATTTTCATTGTTTTTCTAGAAAAACCCATGTGATTTGCACAGTAAGTTATTTTTAAACCCTAGATTTTTGTTTAATATTTCTTCCAAGCAAGATTCACTTTACTAGAAAATATGATGGTCATAGTATTGAAGAATATATAATTTTGAAATTCAGTATGGAAAGAGAGGTGGAAATATTGTCTACACTATGGTTTCAAAGAAGATTCTCTCATATGGTGGCAATCATTTCACTTTTGTGAGTTGATGGCACTTTCTAATGAAGCATATGAAAAAATATTTTTTGAAAATTTGTCTCATATAAAGTGTAAGGACAAATAGAACACCAAAGGTTTATTTTTCATGGTTTTTCTAGAAAAAACCATGTTATTTGCATAGTAAGTTATTTTTAAACCCTAGTTTTTTGTTGAATATTTCTTCCAAGCAAGATTCATTTTACTAGAAAAGACGATGGTCATAGTATTGAAGAATATATAATTTTGCAAGTCAGGATGGAAAGAGAGGTGGAAATATTGTCTACACTATGGTTTCAAAGAGGATTCTCACATATGGTGGAAAACATTTGACTTTTGTGATTTGATGGCACTTTATAATGAAGCATATGAAAAAATAGTTTTAGAGAAGTCATCTCATATAAAGTGTAAGGACAAATAAAACACCAATGGTTTATTTTTCATGGTTTTTCTAGAAAAAACCATGCAATTTGAATAGTAAGTTATTTTTAAACCATAGTTTTTTTTTGAATATTTCTTCGAAGCAAGATGCATTTTACTAGAAAAGATGATGTCCTTAGTATTGAAGAATATATACAATTTTGCAAGTCAGTATGGAAAGAGAGGTGGAAATATTGTCTACATTATAGTTTCAAAGAAGATTCTCGCATACGGTGGCAATCATTTAACTTTTGTGAGTTGATGGCACTTTCTAATGAAGTATATGAAAAATTGGTTATAGACCAGTGGTCTCATACAAGTGTAAGGATAAAGAAAGCACCAATGGTTTATTTTCGTTTGTAAACTCTATATTATAGGTTCATGGATGTAATCATAAAGCAAAGGTCATTGTTTCTATTAACCCTGGTTGCCAACAAAATTTTATCAATGTTCAGTTGGTTAATAGATTGCAAGTTCCTTCAAATAATATGTAGAGAGTAGGTGACGAAGAGGATAGGATAGGGAGGTAAGTTGGGGGGGAAGTTGGCAAAGAAGAGAGGGGAGGGGAGGGGATGGGGTAGGAGGGAAGAGGTGACGAATAGGGGAGGTGAGGAGGAGGAAAATAAGGGAGGGGGTAGGGGTAGAGGTGGAAAAGAGGGGAGGTGGGAAGGGGAAGGTCATGAAGAGGGGGAGAAGTATGGAGGGGGTGGTAGAGAGGTGGTGGCGATGATGTGAGTGTAGGGAAGGAAGTTGGGGAGGGGAGGGAGGTGGGGTGGAGGTGGTAGAGAGGAGTGGCAAAGAGGGAAAGGCCAAATTTTCAAAAATCTTAGGATGAAAAAAATAAATGCAAGATGGATCAGGGGAAGAAAGGATTCAAACCACCTTTCTTCAGAAATAGTTCACAACCATATAGGCAAGGGTAAAAAACAAAAAATGAGCCCAATATGACAAATTCCTTGGGGAGAAGGTCAATATAGGAGACTATAAAGTGTTAGGTATGTGAGGGAAAACACATGTATAAATATTGTCCTCATAAAGGAGATAGGATGAGGATTGTGCATAACCTTCAGAAAGTTGATAGAGTGGAAGACATGGGAAGGAGCATGCCAAGGATTTATGCAACCTTGGAAAATAGACAAGAAAACTATCAATCCCACATGATTGAGGTGGAAGGTAATATTGATAATCATTCCATAGCTATTTTGAATGATTCTTGAGCTAGTAATAACTATATAGATCCTAATATGGTTGATAGATTTAAATTGAAGAGATGTAAGCAAGGAAATTCTTGGTTGGTTCAACAAGCCACTAGATCCAAGAGAAGAATCAATGATCTGGTTGGGGATGCCATGTAGTGTAACTAGGGAAGTAATGGGGGCCCGAAGGGCCCATAGTGATAATAGTGGAGGAATTCAATGAAAGGTGGACTATGTCCACTATATTATTAGCCCACTATGGTATTCAAATATATGTAGTAGTGTGAACATAATAAATGTGAGAAGGATTTCTAGAAGGTTCCTTCTCTAGAATGGTTTGAGGTAGTATATATACGGAAGGGATGTGTAATGTAATGGGAATAGTGAAGAATATTGTTATTGTATCAAGCATTACTTGAGGAGTGTTATCCTTCCATAAGAATTAATATATGGTGTTACCCTACCTCAAGGGTCTTCTTTGCAATTCTCTTGTGTTGATTATTTTGTGTGAGTGTTTTGTTTATTGTTGGGATTGAGGATTTATATTCTATATTATATTTATATATATTAGGCACATAACATTTGGTATCAGAGCATTTTCTTCGGCAAAATAAACGAAGAAAATTTTGGTTCTTTTGCAAATTTGTTCAAAGAAGAAAATGGGTTAACAGACTTTAGATTCAATTCTAAAACATTTTTAGCAAAAATTGTAGAAACAATTTAGGTATTTTAATTCCTCTCGGGAAAATATGCAATTTAGAAAAAAACAATCATCCAAAATGGAGTCCGAGAATTGAAGTTATCAACATTTTAAAATCGGTAATTTTCCATGGTTTTTCTAGAAAAAACCACGCGATTTGCACAGTAAGTTATTTTTAAACCCTAGTTTTTTGTTGAATATTTATTCCAAGAAAGATTCATTTTACTAGAAAAGATGATGGTCATAGTATTGAAGAATATATAATTTTGCAAGTCAGTATGGAAAGAGAGGTGGAAATATTGTCTACACTATGGTTTCAAAGAAGATTATCGCATATGGTGGCAATAATTTGACTTTTGTGAGTTGATGCCACTTTCTAATGAAGCATATGAGAAATTAGTTTTAGAAAAGTAGTCTCATATAAATTGTAAGGACAAATAGAGCACCAAAGGTTTATTTTTCATGGTTTTTCTAGAAAAATCCATGCGATTTGCACAGTAAGTTATTTTTAAACCCTAGTTTTCTATTGAATATTTCTTCCAAGAAAGATTCATTTTACTAGAAAAGATGATGGTAATAGTATTGAAGAATATATAATTTTGCAAGTCAGCATGGAAAGAGAGGTGGAAATCTTGTCTACACTATAGTTTCAAAGAAGATTCTCGCATATGGTGGCAATCATTTGACTTTTGTGATTTGGTGGCACTTTCTAATGAAGCATATGAAAAAATGGTTAAAGACCAGTGGTCTCATACAAAGTATAAGGATAAAGAAAACACCAATGGTTTATTTTCATTTGGAAACTCTATATTATAGGTTCATGGATGTATTCATAAAGAAAAGGTCATTGTTTCTATTAACTCTGGTTGCCAACAAAATTGTATCAATGTTCAGTTGGTCAATAGATTGCATGTTCCTTAAAATAATATGCAAAACACATGGGTTGAGAGTGAACATGTTCAAKCTTTTAAAGATTTTAAGCTCACCATGGATAAATATGCATTACATTATGGTTTCAAGTCATATATATGAATGATGTTGGTGTTATTTGTGTATATTCTTATATCGAATTAGTGGGTACAATTAATATTAATGTGAAAAAATAAGTTTTTGAAGTTGTAGTACAAGAAACAAAAATTACATTGCAGGATATTTCTCTTACTCAACAAGAAGTGCCCAACTAGGTCCATAAAGAAGTACTTGTAGGGAAACAAATCGTAGCACCTCATGAAACATTAGATGATGAGTTCAGGGTTGAGTTAGAAGAAGAGCCTACAGAAAAATTTGAAGAAAAGCAAGAGGAAGAGTATAAACAAGGAGAATAAGTCAATGCACCACATATTGCAAAGTCCAATCAAGGAGAATTGAGAGCTAAGGTTGATGTATATCGTCATCCACACCACATAGAGAAAAAATAGTCATAAGGCATGGGAATGCACATCCACAAACTTATTATGGACCCACATGGCACCAGAAAGGGCACCAATCAAGAAGTACATGGCAGACTACCAACATTGTAGGTAAATCTTATAGAATAACAACAACCCCATGGAACTAAAGGAGAGATAAGAATCAAGATCAAGGTGGCTAGGAAGTACTTGAAGTAACTACATTGCTTAGTCGATCATATTGTATCGTTTATTCCCATTTTTAAAGGACAAAACATGGGAAGGGGGGTGGAATGTAGTACACCTAGGGAGGTACCCAAGGGGAATAATAATATTTATGTAGTTATTGCTAGTGGGAAAACCCCCCCTTTAACTACACTAGGGTTCAAGATGTATACAGAGTGAATAACCATATAAAATTCATTTAATTATCTATACTACCCCAAACATACCAAAACAAATGGAGAAGAGATCGGGTAACTATACCTTTAATCCCACGTCTGGTGATGATCTCCTCAAACTTGGAAGTTCCTCTGACTACACATCTCCTCCCATCTTGACCTTCATCCAAAGATAGGCAAACAAGAACTACAAACATGCTATTTTATCCATAAGTTAGGGTTAGATATTAAGTACCAAGTATAAATAAATAAAAATACTCAAAACACCATCATTTGGGACAGGAAAATGCCATTATTTTATTCATAATACAAAGATTATACCTTACAATCTAAGTCGGCCACCATTCCGCGAACCTAGTCTGGGATACTCTTTACCATGCTCCAAGTTCACCTTGAATGGACTTATTCTCTCAACCTTATGATCACCTCTATGGAAGGGAATGGGTTGAATGGAGGAAGAAGGGGTTGATGAGGGAATGCTAAGGAAATATCTCACAAAAGGTAGAAATATCTTAGGCAAGGAGGGGAAGTGAAATTGGGCAGATTTTCACTGTTCTTATGCTTATATTTGAAAGGAGACCCCAACACCTCCTTTTATATGCTAAAAGGATGGTTATCCGGTTGGGTGATGGGATATAGCAGGTGAATTGGTTGGGAAACTTCCAATATCCTGTGAATTTCAACGAACTCCTTGAAACTTTTTAATTTTTGCAACTTCTGGAGGTATGTTGTGGGTAGGAATCCCTCCTATGGACTTAGAATTTAAGGGCTATAATCATGCATGCAGAAAATGACCGTTTCAAAGGCCTCAACTCTTTCCTATTCTCCTAACACAAAACCCCACATTCATGCAATACAAAGGTGTAAATGAGATTCGATAACTCTACCTTAAGTCCTTTGTTTAAAGTCGATCCCTTTTATTTCACTCACTCTTTGATTGCAAGCCTCCTCCCAAAGCTGACCTACATTCACACATGAACAACCAAAAATATGTGAGCATGCATTTCATATACTAATTGCTAGGTTAGTTGTGACAATATCATAAAATAAATATTCAACTTGAACACATGATATGGTGGGATGGGAAAGGTATTCCTTTTTCTATTAATCTTCACAAGAGTAAACTTTACAATATGTGGCCGACACTACTCCTTGAACCTGGTCCTGGGATCCTCTTCACAATGCACCAACTACTCAACCTCACAATGCAATTGCATGAAATTGGAGAAAAGGAGGGATAAATTTGGGCAGAGTTTCTATACTCTTCTTCCTCCTTTAAAATGGGACCCCTACCCCTTCTTTTATAGGATAGAAGGAGCTAGGTATTTGGTTGAGTGATTGGCCATGCATGGTCGAAAGGTTTAGTTAACTTACCCAAAACTGCGTGTTTCGTCAGAAACTTTCTACTTTTTGTGCTTTTGTAGGTACACGCGGGATGTAGTGGGTTAGCTAGAGTGTACACGTAGGTTGTAGTGGGTCAGAAAGAGTGTACATGCGGGTTGTAGTGGAGCAGGGTGTGTGTACCTTTAAAAAGGGTGTTTTTTAAGAAGAGTTGTCCAGTACTAGCTTGGCAAAGAAGGAATAAGAGATGGCATGATGCTAGGTAAGCATGTATGGTGAAAATTAAGGTTATAATAGATGTCCCCTAATGTGTGAGGTTAGAAGAGCATCTGATGGCCGAAATACATTATCAATATTTATCAACGTACCGAACCAGTGAGCCCAAGGACCAGAATTCGGGAGGTGCCATCTGCAAAATAACAATTGTCTGACCAAGGTGGGTATACCCATGCTCGGGATGAAATAAAATCATGGCTAACAATCAAATACACTTTACATTCATGGAATATAACTATATAAAGTGTAGTCGCGAGCAATACACAGTGGGTCTACATATCAAAATAAAAAAGATATACATGTATAGTATCCATCTTCTAGAAGCTAATAAGGCCTGATGGCTGGAGATGAGGTCTTCAAAGCTTGAGAAACAACTTCAAAATATTCAAAAATTGGGTAGGAGTGTAATATGAGTGTACAACATCACTACCCAGAGGTCTTCGATGGCTCATTGGTCATGGACTAGATAATCTTGATGATCAGACTGAAGGCTTCATTGATTTCGAACAAAAACTTGTTTGGACTTTCGGAATGGCCGGGCATGAGGGAAAGAGACAAACTACAGAGGGGCCAACTCATGGCTTGGTAAAATCTTCCCTTGGACCATAGAACGACAAGTGATGAGAATCAGGAAACATGATATTTTGACATCAGTTCATGATGCAAGAGGCACCGCAAACTCTCCATATGTTTGGAAGAATAACCAAACGAAGGAGGAAAAAACTCTATGTAGCGAGAAAAACTTCCTAAGGTCATATTAAATCCCAGGGCTTGATGAACAAACAAAAGGATGGGATTTGTCCAAGGGCGACTCATTGTGTTTCCAATAAAAATAAAATACTTTTCCCTTCCTCTTTTTGGGGTATATTTGTTTTTTTTTGTCTTTTTCAATAATTTTGGAAGGCTCGAAAAAAAATAAAAGAATTTTACATTACAAAGGAGGGATGAGTGTCACAAACATACGATTTCGAGGCACAAGGACAAGACTGATGTTCAAATTAAGGACACTCGGGAAAAATTCCTCTGGGGCCAAAGGTGTAAAGACACAGAGACAAAGTGCTACAGGGCTTGCATATAAGGCATGCTTCAGACGGTTCAGTTGAGAGCAACATGGAGCTGGCATTAGACCAAAGACACAAGTATGAAAATGTGGTTAACAAAAAACACAATGGTAACATCCTTCGATGTAAGTTTAACGAGCCCGGAGAAGGTAAGATCGGTGGTTTTTCATATTTAGAGAGTCTGAAAAACATAAAAGGAGACTCCAATGGGGTACCTTTTTCAAAGGTAGTCTAGTCAATTCAAAAAAGGGTTAAACTAGCACCGAAAAGATGTCTATTCAAAACCATTTTAATGAGTGTGATAAAGACAAGATCACTCAGCCATTTTTTCATTTTTAAGGAATCTGAAAAAAGATTAACTATGGACTCTGTCAGGAATGTTCTTCTGGACCATTTTAACGAGCATGAAAGAATAAGGCCACTCGATGATATTTTCAATTTTAGAGAGTTTGAGACTCCGTGGGGGTTCCTTTTTTGTAAATTTGGTCCCATAGGCCCGAAAAAAGGGTAAAATTATACCTAAGGGTACTCTTCTAGGGATGCAAAGCCTCTAGAGTATACCTTTGTTCATATAGTTGACCGCCCAGACTGAAAAAGGGGTAAACTACCATCGGATAGACATGACTTCAAATTTTTGTTTAACGAGTGTGAAAGGCCACAAGACCGCTCGACAATATTTTCATGTATAGAGGGTCTGAAAAGGGCTTAAAACAAGACTCGTGGGGGCTATGAATCATGTATGAAATTGGTTTAGGTAGAGCTTGCTGCTAGGCTCATACCAAGAGTCTTTTCGATAGTCAACTTGGGAAGTCTCCCAAGAGGGAAGAAAACACAAACCATGGTGTAAGTCCTCTTGCAGGATAGAAATCATAGTCATGGCTTCAAGGATAGCCTCATCTGAAGGAAATTCAAAATCTGAGAAATCATGCAAATGAGGGTCGACGGTCCCAATGGGTGAAGTAAACTAACCATACTCCATATGACGATGGAGGTTCTAGCTAGGACTAGCAGAGTCTATCAGTGAAGAATCACGATCACGAGGGCTTGAGGATCTACTAACAACGAGATCGGACTCAGAAATATACTCAAGCCCACTTGGACCAAGAGGGGGAAACAAGGGCTCCCATGCCCCCATTGGATACACCAATGGATCAATTGTTGATTCCAAGTCTCGAGAAGGAAAACATGATTGCACAGGTTCTTGCTCATAAGCAATTGATTACCAAGGATAATATGTCACATAATTAACCCGTGGCGAGGTAGAGTCTACACGAATGCTAGGAGCATATAAAGGGACAGTCTGAAATAATTCTGAATTAGGATGGTGATTATCATATGTCAGCTAGTCAATCCTGATGATGCTTCCATTGTGAGGGAAGTGCATCACCCAGAAGAGCGTAGATACCTCAACGTTCATAGCATATACATAATCACACCTGAGAAGCATATTGAAATCTAATGGGGCTTGCACCACTATAACATCAACAAGGACAGTATTCCCACCTAAAGATATAGGTAACTGAGGAAGAACCCCCACATATTCACTAGGATGTCTATCAAAAGGCAACAACTCATGTGAAGAAGACACAAGCTCAGGATATCCCAAGACATTCCAAACTAAGGACGATAAAATACTTGTGGAAGCTCCTTCATCCACAATAGATCGATAAATGTTTATTGAATTAACTTCAACCCTTATTTGAAATGGTGTGGAGGAAGGAAGACGAGGCTCAACAAGGTCATTCCAATAAAAGGAAACCATCCTAGGGCTTGGAGGGGGTGTTCTCGGAGCGAGATGAATGCCCCCTTGTTCTGAAAATACTAAACTGAAAATGATAAAAACATGGTCTAAAGGCACCTCACCCCCCAAAAGAGGAGTGGGATCAACCAATGACTGCATCGACATGACCACTTTCGCAACCAATGGCTAACTAGGCTTCGAGAC
>SNQJ01S0033377.1:116165-128460 GCA_010110895.2 Picea sitchensis | reverse complement strand
GTACCTCTGGAATGCTAGGGCAGAAATGAGTAAGGTGATCTCCCTTGCAAATCTTACAAGGGAACTTAGGCTTATGTCCTATCTGTCTAGGTTTCTCAACCAAATTAATGCCCCCAGCATGACTAGAAGTGGTTGGTTGCACAACTCCAACATGACATGTAGAGGTTAGTGATGGGTCGATAACATGACTTGCAGAAGCTACAGACCTATTACCAATATGACTAGTAGTGACTGGACTTTTTCCCCCAACATGACTTGCAGAGGGTGGGTGTGTGCCCCCAACATAACTTGCAGAGGTTGGGTGCTGGTATTCAACATGACTTGCAGATGTTGTTGACCTATCTCCAACATGACTCACAGAGGTTGGTGATTTCTTCTTCCTATTCTCCCACTTTCTATTTCTCTTAGACTTCTGGTTACTAGTAACTGTACTTTCACTAGAGGCGAGAGAAGGAGGAGGATAATACTTTGTTGATGAAGAAACATCAATAGGGTGCCCATGACATAAATTTATTAACTAAGAAGCATCAAGAGCATTTGAGACATTTGGAATGGTACCCAACCAAACCAGTAATCCCACATTCAACCCAGGAATGTACAAAGTGGCCATCAAAGGGACACCAACATTTCCAAAGAAAGGAAAAGCACAAGAATATCCTTGCAAAGGGGTTCCTTGGTTGGTATCATCGGGAAATTTAGCCATGAATATCTTGTGCACAGGTTCTCCCTTTGCGGGATCATTCAAGTCTGTAAAAGTCTCACACACTGACTCTGAAGAACTAGTGTTATCAAAACAACGCCTATAAAGAGGCAGCTCCACGTTTCTAAGAGGAATACTGAAAAGTCCTCTCAACTGGTGAAGTGGGAAGTCTACCACCCTAGGTCAGAGAACCAAAGCCACAACTGACTAAATCACTATGGAAAACTCGGGAGCACAAAGCACACACTAAAAGTTCCTAAAGGCAAATCAAGCAAACAACTAACTAGTTGGAAGAATAGTTACACCAACCAACACTAGAGAAACTTACCAGTTCAAGTGCAACTCGAATACGGAAGCACCCTCCAGGTATACTCTGAAAAGCATGTACCGATGTCTACCCTAGAAACTGTGGTATACCCCTGCGGTCACCTGTGTAAGTCCCTAAAATAAAGGCAACTAGGTTGCCAGCTTGTGAACAATCACCAGGCGGGTACAGTCGACAGTCGGGTGGACCGCAATGAGTAGGGTATCAAGCCTGAAACCTATCAAGGGTGTCGAAAGAAAGTGTTTTAGAAGATGAATGAGGACCTCAAATGGATTCGAGACCCACAAAGCTCCGTGGCAAATGCGATCAACAAAATCCCAAGACAAGTCTTCTATATGCGTTCCCCACTATGCTTGGTCCAGCTTTGGAGGGGTTATCTCCGCTACCTTTCTGCATGCGACCTCATGTTTAGCCCCTGTGTTAGAGGGGGGTCCCAGATAATTTCCACGTTACTGTACTTCTACACTCCTTAGCACAGACTCGTATGTTTTTTTTATAGCCTTGAAGAGTTTCCTCTCCAACCTAACTCAAGGCTCTAGCCTAATCTAGTTGATGGACCCTACAAACATAAAGTCTAGTAAATTTTAATTAGCATTCTTTTTACTGGCTTGATTTACTCAAAAGGGTACGGTAGTGCAACTGATGGTGTTAAGACTCTTGCAAAAAATGATGAAACTTATATGAACAATGGCAAAGAATGATTATATTTCTTATTTTATTCCTTTTGAAATGATTTTAAAATTAGAAGAAAACACAACGCTATGCTAATTTATTTTTCTTTTTCAAATAACAATGCAAAGAAAATGCCAGGAAAGAAAGAGATCTAACAAACTAAGTTTTTTTTTTTATATTTTCTTCCAATCAAAGCATAAATAACAAAAGATTCTAAAAGAAATTGATGAATGCATGATTCATGCCCCCCCCTGACGATGAGGGGCAATTTGTTTTTTTTTAATGCAACTCATTTTTCTTAAACTTTCAAGCTAAAAATAAGTTTAAAAAGCTAGGAAACACAAAAAAACTTTTAAATGAAACCTAGGCTAAAACTGCTTATGACAGAGACCAAAAAGAAACAAGAAAAACCTATGAAGTAAAAACTTGACAGGGAAGAGGATGTCTGCCTCCTCAAAATTTTCTAGACAAACACGCGATTGTCACTTCAACAACCAGCGTATGCATGCGGGCTTCCCAAAGACAAGACGTGTATGCATGCATTTAGGCCCACTACAGGCCGTGTGTGCCTCTTTTTTTCCTCAAAAAAGGAGGACAAGTAGCTAAGCCTAGGCAAGGAGTACTGGTATTGAAAACCAGAACCCCTTAAAGGTGCAAAAACTTACTTTGACAAAGAAGAGGCATGAAAAATTTATCAAAACAAATCTAATCCTAATGTTTTTACCTGACTATGGACTGTTCAATCAAAGACCTAGAAGGACCCAAAATATCCCTGAGAAGGATCACTTCTGCAGGGGAGAGGATGACTGCCTCTTCCTAAGAAGGATTTCCTGGGTTATCAGACACGCAACTAGCACTTCATCAGCAGGCGTACATACGTGGGCTGACTAAAGGTAGGGAATGTTCATATGTGGGCTGTCCCACTATAGGGAATGTATGCCTTTTAAGACTCTAAAAACCAAAAAATAAATAGTCGGGTAAGTAGAGCAGGGAAGACTGGTATTAAGAACCAGAACCGCTGAACACTCAGACTTCTTACAGAAAATAAAAAAAGGTAGTAAAACCAATTTCAAAATACCCAATAAAAAATCCCCAAAGAACCCTAGAGAGTCCCCGATATGGTCGCCAATTCTGTTGTGGGTGGGAATCCCTCCTACGGACTTAGCATTTAAGGGCTCTAATCATGCATGTAGAAAATGATCATTTCAAAGTCCTCAACTCTTTCCTATTATCCTAACACAAAACCCCACATTCATGCAATACAAAGTGTGTAAATGAGATTCAATAACTCTAACTTAAGTCCTTTGTTTGATTTCGATCGCTTTTCTTTCACTCGCTCTTTGATTGCAAGCCTCCTCCCAAAGCTGACCTGCATTCACACATGAACAAACAAAAAGCTACAAGCATGCATTTCATATACTAATTGCTGGGTTAGTTGTAACAATATCACAAAATAAATATTCAACTTGAACACATGATATGGTGGGACGGGAAAAGTATTCCTTTTTGTATCAATCTTCACAAGAGTAAACTTTACAATATGTGGTCGGGACTGCTTCTCGAACCTGGTCATGGGCTCCTCTTCACAATGCACCAACTACTCAACCTCACTATGCAATTGCAGGAAATTGGAGCAAAGGAGGGATAAATTTGTGCAGAGTTTCTATACTCTTCTTCCTCCTCTCAAATGGGACCCCTACCCCTTATTTTATAGGCTAGAATGAGCTAGGTATTTAGTCGAGTGACTGGCCATGCATGGTTGAAAGGTTTAGTTAACTTACCCAAAACTACGTGTTTCATCGACAACTTTCTGTTTTTTGTGCTTTTGTAGGTACACGCGGGCTGTAGAGGGTCAGCTAGAGTGTACACGCAGGCTGTAGTGGGTCAACAATAGTGTACATGTGGGTTGTAGTGGAGCAGGGAGCATACACCTTTAAAAAGGGTGTTTTTTAAGAAGAGTTGTTCAGTACTAGCTTGGCAAAGAAGGAATATGAGATGGCTTGATGCCAGGTAAGCATGTATGGTGCAAATTAGGGTTATAACAAGGTACACGCAGGTTGTAGTGAAGCAATCTAAGTATGTACATGGGTTGTAGTGAAGTAGCCTGAGTATATATGCAGGATGTAGTGAAGCAAACCGAGTATGTACATGGGTTGTAGTGAAGCATCCTGCATATCTATGCAGGCAGTAGTGCATCAACCTGAGTATGTACGCAGGTAGTAGTGCATCAGGGCACATACATGCTCCAAAAAATGTTTTTTTAAATGGATTTCCTCAGTAGTGATTTGGAAAATTATGCAAGTAACATGAGTAGGGAATTTTAGGGCTATAATAGATGCCCCCTAATGTATGATGTTAGAAGAGAAACTGATGTCTGAAATACATTACAACATCTTCAGCATTGTACAAAATCAAGTGAGCCCCGGACTAGAGTTCGGAAGGTGTCATCTGCAAAATAACAATTGTCTCTCCAAGGAGAGCATACCCATGATCAGGATGACCTAAATCATGGTTTCCAATCAAATACGTTGCATATCCATGTCATATAACTATATAAAGTGTAGCCGCGAGAAATACACAACTGATCTACATCTCAAAATAAGTCGAAGATATACARGCATAGTATCCATCTTCAATAATATAGTGACACCTGATGGCTGGAGATGAGGTATTCATATCTCRATAAATAAACTTAAATATCTTAAAAACTAAGGTATGAGTATAAAAGTGAGTGTATAATTCAATACCCTGAGGTCTTCGATGGCTCGTCGGGAAAAGACATGAGTATCTCGATGATCAGGCAAAGAACTTCATCAATTTTGAATCTGGACTTGACTAGATTCTCGGGATGGCTGACTCATGAAGGTCAAGAGACAAACTGTAGAAAGGATGACTTAGGTTGAGTGAAAATTCCCTTGGTAAAAATCACGAAAGATGATCAGAGTCAGGCAACATGATATTGACATAACTTCACTATGCAGAAGGCAACACAAAATCTCCATGTGTTTGGAAGAGTAACCAAATGGAGGAGGACGCAGCTCTATGTAGCGAGAACATATTCCTAAGGTCATACTATATCCCAATGCTTGACGAACAAATTGAAAGATGTGCTTTGTCCAAGGCCGACTCTCTGTGTTGTTGAAAAAACAATACATATTTCTTATCCCCTCTTTTTGGAATATTTGATTTTTTTGTCTTTTTCAATTTTTAAAGAGATTTAAAAAGATTAAAATAATGCTACGTGACAAAGGATGAACAAGTGTTGCAAGCAAGCATACTAGTTCCAAGTTCAAGGAACATACTAATGCTCAGAGCAAGGAGACATGTGTAGTAAAAATACACTCGAGGGAAAATTCTTCCATGGGTCAAGGTGTTAGGTCACAGAGGAAAGAAGTGATACAAGGCTTGCATATAAGGCATGCTTCAAAGGTTCAATTGAGAGAAACATGGAGCCGACATTAGGCCAAAGACACAAAGATGAAAATGTGATTGAGCAAGACACAATGAGACCCCTTCAATGCATTTTTTACGAGCCGAGAGAAGGTAAGCTATGTAGTTTTTTCATGTTTAGAGAGTCTGAAAAAACGTAAAAGAAGACTCAAGGGAGTACCTTTTTAGAAATAGTCTAGTCGATTCAAAAAATGGTTAAACTTGCATTGAAACTACGTCTATTCAAAACCATTTTAATGAGTGTGACAAAGACAAGATCACTCAACAATCTTTTCAATTTTAAGGAGTTTTAAAAGATCTTAACTATGGACTCACAACCTTTTTCTGAGTTTAGTCTCCTTGGCCTGAAAAAGTATAAAATTTACCGAGGAGAACTTTCCCGGCGAGACGAATCTCCCGAGGCGTACCTTTTTCCACTATAATCTACATGCTAGAAAAAGGGTTAAACTCATGCCAATAGATGTTCTTCTGGACCAATTTAACGAGTGTGAAGGAACAAGGCCACTCGACGATATTTTCAATTTTAGGGAGTTTGAAAAGAGCTTAACTATGGACCTCGTGGGGGCTCATTTTTCATAAGTAATCTCCAAGGCCCGAAAAATATGATAAACCAAAACCAAGGAGAATATTCATTTTTCGAATATTTAGTCCCTCGGGCCTAAAAAAGGGTTAAACTTATGCTTGAGAATACTCTTCTAGCGAACCGAAGTTCCTAGAGCATACCTTTATTTGTGAAACTAGTCGTCTAGACCAAAAAAGAGGTAAAGTATCGTCAGACAGATGTTCCTTCACATTTGAATTTGGTGAGTGTGAAGGGAAACAAGATCGCTTGTCAATATTTTTGTGTTTATAGAGTCTAAAAAGGGCTTAAAGAAGACTCCAGGGGGATACTTTTCTCAGTTAATCCAGACAATATCAAAAAGAATAAATACAGTCTCGTTGGATGTTTCTTTCAAATTTTAAATAGAGCTTGAATGACAACAAAGCGTGCTCATGAGGGAGTCTTGCGGGGTAGAGTCTACAAAAACACTAGGAACATATAAAGGGGAACCCTAAAATAATGCTAGATCAGGATGGTGATTATCATATGCCAACTGGTCGACAGTGACAATGCTTCCATTGTGAGGGAAATGCATCACCCTGAAGAGAGTGGACACCACAAAATTCATAGCATATGCATAACCACGCCCAAGAAGCATATTGAAATCTAACGATACCTGTATGACTATAATATCGACAAGGAAAATATTCCCACCTAATGATATATGAAACTGAGGAAGAATCCCCAAATATTCACTAGGACGTCTGTCAAAATTCAACAACTCATGCGATGCAGACACAAACTCGGGAGTACCCAAATCTTTCCAAGCCGAGGAGGATAAAATACTTGCGGAGGCTCCTTCATCTATAATACATAGATAAATTTTATTTTAACTAACTTCAACCCTTATTTGAAAGGGTGTAGAAGAAGGAAGATGAGGCTCAAAAAGGTCATTCCAATCAAACAAAACCATCCTAGGAATTGGAGGGGGTGTTCTCGAAGCGAGCAGCATAATGCCCCCTTGTTCTGAAAGTACTGAGCTGGAAATGATAAAAACATAGTCAGTAGACACATCACTCTCCAAGAGAAGAGTGGGATCAACTGAAGATTGTATCGGCATGACCACTTTGGTAGACTTGAAAATCTCCAAGAGAAGAGTGGGATCAACCGAAGACTGCATCGGCATGACCACTTTCTCAACCACTGGATGAATAAGCTGTAAGACAACATGGTCTATAGGCACATCACCCCCTAAATGAGGAGTGGGATCAGCCGATGATTGCATCATCACGACCACTTCATCAACCAAAGGCTAAATATACTATGAGGAAACCTCATAAGACCCTAAATCAGAAGATCTTGAAGACATGGACCATAATATTTATACCTATGAATGCCAGGGCATAGATGAGTAAGGTGATCTACCTTGAAAATATTACAAGGAAACTTAGGGTTACATCCTATCCGTCTAGGTTTCTCAATAGAATCAATGCCCCCAGCATGACTAGCAGTGGTTGGTTGTGCATCTCCAACATGACTTGTAGAGGTTGGTTAATGGTCGATAACATGACTCATAGAGGATACAGACCTATTCCCAATATGACAAGTAGTGACTGTACTTTTTCCCCCAATGTGACTTACAGAGGTTGGGTGATTTCCCCCAACATGACTCACATCAATTGTTGACAACTCTCCAACATGACTAGCAGAGGTTGGTTCTTGAACTCTAGTATGACTTGCAGGGACTAGGTTCATGCCCCTATCATGACTTGAATAGGCTGGGTTTTGGTCTTCAACATGACTTGCAGAGGTTGATGACCTATCTCCAACATGAATTGCAGAGGTTGGTGATTTCTTCTTCCTATTCTTCCTCTTTCTATTTCATTTAGACTTCCAGTTACTAGTAACTATACTTTCACCAGAGATGAGAGAAGGATGAGGAGAAGACTTTGTTGATGAAGGAACATCAACATGATTCCCATGACATAAAGTGCTTAACTGATAAACATCAAGAACATTTGGTACATTTGGAATGGTACACAACCAAACCGGTAGTCCCACATTCATCCCAGGAATGTACAAAGTGGTCATCGAAGTGACACCAAGGCTTCCAAAAAAAGGAAAAGCACAAGAATCCTCTTTTGAAGGGGTTCCTTGGTTGGTATCTTCGGGAACTTTAGTCATAAATATATTATGCATAGGTTCTCCCATTGTGGGATCGTTCAAGTCTGTAAAGGTCTCACACACTGAATCTAGTGAACTAGTGTTATAAAAAACAACACCTATAAAGAGGAAGCTCCACGTTTCTAAGTAGAAGACTGAAAATTCCTCACGACCGAAAAAGTGGGCAGTCTACCACTTTAGGTCAGAGACCAAAATAAATGACTGAATAACTCACTATCGAAAACTAGGGAGCACAGATCACACACTAAAAGTTCCTAAAGATAAATCAAGCAATTGACTAACTAGTGGGAAGGACAGTTATGCCAATCGACACTAGAGAAACTAACCGGTGCAAGTGAAACTCGAACACGGAAGAACCCTCCAGGTATACTCTGTGAAGCATGATCCGACATCTGCCCTAGGTACCATGGTATACCCTCACAATCACTTGTGTAAGTCCGTAAAATATGGGCATCTAGGTTTCCATCTCGCAATCAGTTACCAGGCGGGTACAATCAAGAGTCAAACAGATCATAATGAGCAATATAACAAGTCCAAAGCCTATCAAGGGTATCGAAAGCATATGGTTTGGAAGACAACAAAGGATCTCGAATGGATTTGAGGTCCATGAAGCTCCGTAGTAAAATGCAGTCAATATTATTCCTGAGATAAACCCTCAATATACATTCCCCACTACGTTCAATCTGGATTTGGAGGGGTTATCTCTGCTACCTTTCCTCACGTGACCTCGTGTTTATCCCCTATGTTCAAGGGGGGTCTCAGATAAATTTTATGACACTGTACTTAAGCAATTTGTAACTTAGACTCTAATTTTTTATTTAACGGCCTTGAAGAGTTTCCTCTCCAACCTAATTCAAGGACCTAAAACCCTAAACTAGTTTGTGAACCCTACAAACAAAAAAGTCTAATGTATTTTTATATTAAGCGTTCTTTTTAAAGGTTTTATTTACTCACAAGGTACGGTAGTTAAAATAATGGTGTTAAGAATCTTGCAAAAAATGAAACTTATAAGAACACTAGCAAAGAAGGATTATCTTTCTTATCTTTCTTTTGAAATGCTTTCAAGATGAGAAGAAAACACAACACTATGCTAATTTTTTTTTTTTTTCAAATAACAATGCAAATAAAGAAAGAGACCTAACAAACTAAGTTCTTGTTTTTTTTGTTTTTTTTTTTCTTTCAATCAAAGAAAAACTAACAAAATATGCTAAAAGAAACTAATGAATACACAATTCATGGCCCCAAAATTGTTTTTCAAAATGCAACTCATTTTTCTTAAAATTCAAGATAAAAATGATAGGAAATGCAAGAAGATTAAGGAAACAAGTAAACTGGAACATATACTTAGGCTATGGCCACAAACAAAGACTCTGGACTGATTCAAGAAAGCCCTAAGAAGTATGAAATTCAATCAGGAAAGAAGCAAACTCCCTCTTTTTTTTCAAAAACTTTCATGAAACAAAGACGCAGGTTGTTTCTTCAACAACCTGCATATGTACGTGGGTTGTTTACTGAGCAGAGCGCATATGTATGTGGGATGACCCAATACAGGGCACATACACCTCTGTATCTCTTCAAAAAAGAAAAGATCAGGCAGTCTTACAGGGTAGGGACAATTGGTATGGATCCTGGAGGTGACCATAATCCCTTGACAGAATCAAAAAACATGAAAGAAACTTGAAAGGAAAAAAAACCAATCAAACAACCCAAAATCCCCTAAAACCGCCTAGAGGCATCCCCAATATGGTCACCAATTATGCTAGCGGGAAAAAACCTCCTTTAACTACACCAGGGTTCAAGATGTAGACAAAGTGAATAACTGTCTAAAAGTCAATCAATTATGTATACTACCCCAAACATACCAAAACTAATGGAAATAAATCAAATGGAGAAGAGATCATGTAACTATACCTTTAATCCCACATGTGGTGATGATCTCCTCAAACTTGTAAGTTCCATTGATTGCATGTCTCCTCCCAAGCCTGACTTGAATCCAAAGATAGACAAGCACGAACTACAAGCATGATATTCTATCCATAAGTTAGGGTTATATATTAAGTGTCAAGTATAAATCAATAAAAATACTCAATACACCATCATTTGGGACAGGAAAATGTGATTCTTTTATTCATAATACAAATATTATACCTTAGAATCTGAGTCGACCACCATTCCACAAACCTGGTCCTGGCTCCTCTTTACCATGATCCAAGTGCACCTTGAATGGACTTCTTCTCTCAACCTTCTGATCACCTCTATGGAAGGGAATGGGATGAATGGAGGAAGAAGGGGTGGATGAGGGAATGTTGAGGCAATATCTCACAAAAGGCAACAATATCTTGGGCAAGGAGAGGAAGTGAAATTGGGCATAGTTTCATTGTTCTTATGCTTAGATTTGAAATGAGACCCCATCACCTCCTTTTATATGCTAAAATGATGGTTATTTGGTTGGGTGATGGGCTATAGCAGGTGAATTATTTGGGAAACTTCCAATAGCCTGTGAATTTCAATGAATTCCTTGCTACTTTTTAATTTTTTCAACTTCTGGAGGTATACGCGAGGTTGTAGTGGAGCAGCCTAAGTATCTACATAGACTATAGTGAACCATCCTGAGTATGTATGCAGGTTGTAGTGAAGCAACCTAAGTATGTACCCGAGATGTAGTGAAACAACCTGTGTATGTACGTGGGCAGTAGTGCATCAATTTGAGTTTGTACACTGGAAGTAGTGCATCAGGGCGTGTACATGCTCCAAAAAATGGTTTTTTAATTAGAGTTCCTCAACGGTGATTTGGAAAATTATGCAAGTAAGAGGTCCAATTCCATGTATGCGTGAGTAGGGAATTTTAGGGCTATAAAAATTATGTATTGTTATGTAGGAGTCTGATTCTAGTAAATAAGGCCCATGTAATAGTGTGAACTCAATAAAGGTGAGAAGGTTTGGTTAAGGGTTTGTTGATATTATATTTTCAGATTTAACAACATAACATACCTAGTAAGCATGAATGGAGTCAGTGCTAAGGCATATTTGAACATCATATATTGATCCCTAGAAAAATCCCCATGTTATGTATAAAACCCATTATTAATCCATATATATTGAATTATGACATTTCTAGTGTTATATTTGTATGTAGGATAGAACCCTTCATTTGACCCTTTCATTATAATTGTACCCATTGTCTCCTATATATACATACCAAAGAGACTTAGACTTAGGATCATCTTATCTCATCTCATGTTGTCTTTTGAATTGGATATATTGTGAAAGGGGGTTCCCCCCTAGAAGTGTATTTTATTCATTGATTTTTTTTTTTCATTTTTAAGATGTTTGATCATAACATTTGATCATAAGGTGTCTCTCCTCTGAGACACCTTGGAATTTTCATTATAACATTTTTACTAGGACATTCTAGACTATGAAATTTTGAGGAGACTGAGGTGAAATATCAAGTTATAGGTGGTAAAAATTTTAAGGTTTGTTTCCATATAATTTTTAAGATATAGCCTATAGAATATAGGGTTTGTGACTCATCTTGAAATTCATTTTAAATGAGTCATCTTGGAATTTCCACTATAACTCTTTTTCTGGGAAGTATCAGACACTAAAATTTTGTGGACCTTGAGGAGAAATGTCATAGTATAGGTGGTAAAAATATCAATTTATGGTTCGTTGTACTTTTGTAGAAATATTCCATGGAAGACAAGGATTGGGACTAATCCTGAAATCAATTTTAAGAGAGTCATCTTGGCATTTTCATTGTAACTTTTTTCTCTGTGAAGTTTCAGACTCTGAAATTTTCAGAATCCTAAGGAGCGATAACAAATTAAATAGAAAAATATTTAATCATTATAATTTGTATCTCATGGAAGTTAGGGTTGTTTACAAATCCTTAAATTAGTCTTGAATAAGACACTTTGGTATTTTTTCTATAACCTTTTATCAGTTAAGGTTTAGACTGTTCAAGAATCCATATCAAAGGACTATAAGCCAAAATTTTTAACTTAGAAGGGTTCAAAGTTCAGAGATATATCAAGAAAAATATTAGTCATCCAAACATACTCAAAATTAGGGTTTGAAAGCTATGTAACTTACAACTGACATAAATTTTGATTGGAAGATCTATTTTTGGTGATTCAAAATTTGTGATAAAGAGAAAAAAGAGTAGTAATGTAAGGTACCATATCTATTATAATAGATAAAAACAAAAATATTGCGGAGAATAACAACAAAACAACACGTGTAAGTGGAAGGAAATATGTAAAAAGAGGTCGCAAGGTCGATTCTCACCCTGATTTACCCAGAGGGCATGCTTGCGGGTTGTGCGTTCCTCCCTAGGGGTTATAAGGCAGCCAGAAGGATTCGACCCCGTTTCACGTGAGTACGATATTGTCGTTGTTACCGATTCCCCTAGTTACAAAAA
>SNQJ01S0033377.1:97894-116115 GCA_010110895.2 Picea sitchensis | reverse complement strand
AAAAAAAAAACACAATAGATGATCCAGATGGATTTCGGTGGCCTCCCACCTATTCCAACTGGCTCGTTTTGGAAATTTTCTAGTTTGGCAGTTTTTTTCCTAGTTTTCGGGTCCTTAACTTTTGGGGTCGTTTTGAGGCCCTAAACAACATTTTTAGGGCTTGCCATAGTTAGACTATACACAAAGTGATAGTTTGATATAAACATGTGTATTCCTCGGATAGTCCTTTCCAATGGGATATCATGCACCTAAAACAAAGATCGTAGACAAAAGTTACGACCCCAGGAAGTTGATGTACTAACTTACCCAAATAGGCCCCACATGACTTTTGACACTTCATCTCCTAGGGTTAGGTCTTTGGATGTTTAGGGTTTTTGGCATTCTTGTTTATTGTAAAAAGGTCGTCCGAGCCTCATTGTAATCATCTTCTTGTGAATGAGTGCATCTGTCACATCTCTTCTCAAAGATAAGCCACCACCATGTTGGCAAGCTTGTTTTCCACTACATTTTACAGTTTCAGATTATTTCCTTATTGAATAGAAAACATGTTTACTGTATATTTGTTATTTTGTGTTAAGTATCTTTTGATAATAATGTGTATGCATTTCATTTTTCTCATAAAATCTGGATCATTGGTATCAGAGCAGTCTGCTCCTTATTGTTCTTAATGCATGTCCCAAATGAGGTCAGGTTACAAAGAATTGGGTCTCGAGCTTGTTTCTCTTGAGGACAAAATCTCTCGCATGCCCAAATGACCTCTCATGGAAGGAGAAAAGAAAGACGATGGGATATGAGACCCCTTCAAAATGTTTCTCCAGGAAGCCCTCATGCAACAAAGGAATGATTTGATGGATAGTTTTATGCAAATCCTTTGGTGGCTACCAATAGGAGATGCATCTTCCTCAAACGGAGGCATTGCCCCCTTCAAGGTACAAATCAACTTCAATATTCCAATATTTGAAGGTCAGATAGATGAAGATGCTCTACACAAATGGTTGAGTCTTCTGGAAGGGTATTTCTCTATCCATAACTTCTCAAATAGAGAAAAAATAATTTTTTTGCTCCTCAAAGTCATTCCCCATGTCAAGGATTGGTGGGAAACTTTATGTGAGAAAAAGGAAATAGAGGAACCCTCTTTATTTATAGTCCCTGTCACCTAAGAGTTCTTTAGGGATGCTATTAAGTAACAATACTTCCCTGTTGGAAGTTATCATGACATGTACACAAAATGGACCACACTACGGCATGAAAGAGACCAAGTAGTGCCCGAGTTCACAAATATCTTCCATACCTTGTGCACCAAGATAGGTATGAAGGATTATGAGTGAAATATGGGGCTCAAGTATCATGAAGGTATTCATAGATACATACATGATGAAATGGATTTTCTGGACATCTCATCCTTGGGCGCGTCCAATCGATATGTCGTCAAAATTGAGCAGAAGCTCAAACAAAAGATGTGGAAATTTGGGCCTTGGAACCCCTCTACACTGTCAGGTAAAGCACCCCATCGATCTGACCCCCAATGGACCGATGCCAAATGGGCCATTCTACCACTTCTCTTTGTTAGAGAATGAGTAGATCAAGGGACAGATCCAAGAACTTCTCCACAAGGGGCACATCTATCCCAGATCATTGCCTTGCAGAAGCCCAATCCTACTAGTATAGAAGAAATATGTAACCTAACGACTCTACATTGATTATCGGGCCTTGAATAAAATCACAGTGAGAAACCGGTACTCGATTCCCTGAATCAACGACCTCCTTAATCAACTCATGGGGGAAAAATACTTTAGTAATATTGATCTAAAGTCTGGCTACCACCAGTTCTTGATAGAACAAAAGGATGTATGGAAGACCACCTTCAAGTCAAAGGAAGGTATTTTCGAATGGTTTTTCATGCCCTTTGGTTTGAAAAATGCTCCAACCACTTTCATGAGGATGATGTACAATATCCTGTGACCATTCACCAACCCTTTTGTAGTGGTGTATCTGGATGAAATCCTCAGTTACAAAAAGACTTGGGTATAACACTTGCAGCATATTCAGTAGGTTTTACAAACCTTGTGACAACATAAGCTATAAGACAACTTGGAAAAATGATCCTTCAATAAGGATAGGTTCCATTACCTAGGCTAAATCATTGATCAACATGGCATACATGTGGATCCATACAAGATCCAAGTAATCTCTAATTGGCCTGGCCCAAACACACTCACTGATCTTTGGACCTTCTTGGGCCTTGCCAATTTCTACAGAAAGTTCATGTTGGGATTCTCCCATATTGTGTGGTCTCTCAGGCAAGTAACCAGGGGTGGTGGTAAGGAGAAATTTGTGTGGGGCCAGCCCCAAAAACAAGCATTCAATGATTTTAAGTAGTTCTTGTGCTCAACCCTAGTACTTTCACTACCGTACCTACAACAACCCTTTGAGATCAAGACATATTCTTCAGAATATGTTGTGGGCATCGTTCTCACTCAGCACGACCACCCCGTGGCCTATCATAGTGAGACACTATCATATGTTGTCCGTAAGTACCCTACTTATGACAAATAAATGTACTCCATTGTGAAAGCCTCTCGCCAGTGGAGACATTACATTCTTGGGAAGGAGACAGACATCCACACTGATCATAAGCCACTGTAGTTCATGCAGACACAAGGAAAATTGTAGAATGACTGCCATCAAAAGTGGTCTACATACTTGTAGCAATTGCACCTCAACATCAAGTATAAAAAATAAAGCACCAATCATTTTGTCAAATTCCTCAGCAGACCACCAGTTGTGGCACTCACCATGATGCTAGACTCTTATGGCCATGAGACCTATGGATGGCCCCAACTGTATGAGACAAACCCAGACTTCGCCACCACCTACCAAATGTTGGGCACAAACATAGTTGTCGCTAATTTCCATATTCAGGATGGGTTGTTGTGTCATTTGGGCCATATCTGTGTTCCATCAAGCAAGCGAGCGAAGATTATCTGGGAAGCCCACTACATTCTGGTGGTAGGACACTTTGCTGTCAAAAAGACAATGGCAATGCTGAAAAAACATTTCTACTAGCCGAAACTTCGACATGAGGTCATCAAGTATATTAGGTCCTGCATTACCTGTGCTATTTCCAAATCGACCATTAAAAAATAGGGCCTATACACCCCTCTGCCTACTCCTGACAGGCCATGGGAATCCATCTCAATGGACTATGTGTCAGGCCTCCCATCCATTAAGCAGGGAAATGACTGTGTTTTTTTGGTTGTTGATCTCTTTTCTAAGATGGAGATTATGGCCGCCTACAAGAAGAGCATCACAACAAAGGCCACTACCAAGATATTCTTTGAACAAGTCTAGCTACATTTTGGAATCCCAAAAACCATTGTCTCATATTGGGACAGTTGATTTCTTAGCACATTCTGGTCGAGCCTATGGTCACTGTTGGACACCAAGCTCACCAAATTCACAACCTTCCACACATAGATAGATGGCCAAATCGAGGTTGTAAATCGAATGATCATGCATATATTGTGCATGTATAATTACAAGAACCCTTTCACATGGGATGAGAGTCTTCTCTATGTTTAGAAAATCTACAACCAAGCCCTGCATAGCTCAACTGACCACATCCCCTTTCAGGTGGGGATGAGATTCCAACCATTGGGTCCCATAGATGTTGCACTACCCCTTRCGATCACCTCAGGTGACTCATCTCCTACTCCAACTGAAGTTGAAAAAGCCACCTGGTTCATTGATTGGATCCATCACATCTKCCAATAGGTTCAAGATATCCTACAAAAGTCCAATGACAAGTACAAGCAGCCCCATGATCAACACCAGGTGMCACATAAGTTTTGGGTGGGTGAAAAAGTTTGGTTGCACTTGCAGAAAGAATTCCTTAGAGGACCCCATAAAAATATTCACCCACTTCGTTATGGGTCATACACCATCACCAATGATGTGGGTGATAATTCTTTTGAGMTAAATATTCCTTCTTTCCTTGGCCTACATCCAGTGTTCAATGTGGATCTCCTTCGACCTTATTTCCCACCATTATTGGACACCTAAGAGATAACAAAACAAATAACAACAATGGATCTCAACCTCTAGTGCATACAATAGGAATCCAGTGATCATATTATGGAAAAACAGGTCAAGGGAACTCACCATCAAAGGATCCAGCTTTATCGAGTTGTCAAAGTAGGGTAGCTCCTACACCAAGGTAAGTGGCTCACCAAGGGCCAAATTCAACAGAAATTTCCTCATATGATGGGGCCACTCAATTCAATGGAGACCATTKCTTCCTAAGGGGGGAGGATTTATCCATATGGATTTWTGTGGCCTCCCACCAATTCCAACTAGCTCATTTTAGCAGTTTTCCAGTTTGGTGGTTTTTTTTCTAGTATAGGGTCCCTGACTTCTGGGGCCATTTTGAGGCCCTAAACAATATTTTTAGGGCTCTCCATAGTCAAATTGTAGATGAAGTTGGAGTCTAATGAAAACATGTGTATTCCTCAGATATAACTTTCCAACGGGCTATCGTGAGCCTAAAACGAAGATCGTATGCAAAAGATACGACCTTGGAAAGTTGATGTACTAACTTACCAAAATGGGGCCCACATGAATTTTGGTACTTCATCTCCTAGGGTTAATTTTTTGGATGTCTAGGGTTTTTGACATTCCTATTTATTGTAAAAAGTCCTTCAGAGCCTCATTGTAATCATCTTCTTGCAAATGAGTGCAATTGTCACATTTCTTCTCAGAGATAAACCACCACCATTCTAGCAAGCTTGTTTTCCGCTTTATTTTACAATTTCAAATTATTTCCTTATTGAATAGAAACCAGTTTTATTGTATATCTGTTATTCTGTGTTAAGTAAGCTTTGATAATAATCTGTATTCATTTCTTTCTTCTCATAAAATCCAGATCAATAGATGAAACCACGACACCAAAATAATACCTTTATTGATAGGAAACAATGTTCGCTTGTCTCTTCGAGGGGGGGAAACCTTCAGCACAACATAGCTCTATTACAATAATTCTCAAGAAGAAACTTCTCATGCCATCAAATCCTATTTATACTAAATCTCTCTATCAAAATAACAATGTAGAGGAAGATCTTCTATAAGTGGAAGCTTCTATTAGAACTTCATACATTTGACTTATTCTTCCTTATTAGTAGGCCTTATTAATATTGTTCTTTATCACATGGAAAGTATATTATTCTACCTACATGAGGGGTTAGGGAGGTTAGTTCCCTAAAATTCCCTCTCCCTTATAAAACAACCTTATCCTCAAGGCTTGAGATGAGGAAATTGTTGCAGAATGGTAGCTGGCTCCCTGGTGGCATTTGTTGGAGTTGTATATTTCCACTATACTAACACTTCCTTGATGGTGTGATGACAGAAATGACGATCACTCTGGTCCAAGACTGCTTGTGGCTGCAACCAGATGGATCCTTTTTCATCCAACTCGAGAAGATTGATTTGAGTTTGACACCTAGGTCCAATCACCTTCTTTAAGAAGGAGAGATGAAAAACATGATGGAGCTTAGAATGATTGGGAAAAGATAACTTATAGGCCACCTATCCCATGCGCTTGAGAACTATATAAGGGCCATCAAATTTGGGTGCCATTTTCTGACAATGGCCATCCTTGAGTGAAGTCTTATTATAAGGTTGCAGTTGAAGAAACACGTAGTCCCCTTCAGAAAATTGATCTTCTGATCGACCTTGATCTGCTTGTTGCTTCATGTGATTTCAATCCATGACTAAATTCTCGATGAGGGTATCGAGAATATCCTCTAAAACTGTAAGAGTTTGGTCAACCTCCTAGACCTTTGAGACAATGGACATGTATGATATAACTGAAGGTGGATTTTTTCCATATATTGCTTCAAAATGATTCATGAGAGTAGTTGTAAGGTAAGAAGTGTTGTACCACCATTCATCTAGGGGTAACCATTGATCCCACTTATTCCACCATTTAGATGAAAAAAACCTCAAATATGTTTCCAAACACTTTTTGACAACTTCATTTTGACCATTAGTCTAGAGATGATAAGTGGTGCTAAGATGCAATTGTGTGCCTTGTAGACTGAACAATTCTTGCCAAAAATTGTTTGGTGAAAGTGGGATCTTTGTCAAAAACAATAGAATGAGGCATGACATGAAGCTTGAAGATATGATCCATGAAAATTTGAGCCACAATAGAGGTGGTGAATGGGTGTTTAAGAGCATAGAGATGAGAATACCTGGAAAGACGATCAACTTCCACCATGATGACTGACTTGTTTCCCGATTTAGGTAAGCCAACAATGAAATCCATAGAGATATCCCTCCAAATAGTGAGTGGGATAGAAGGCGGTTGTAGTGTGCCTAAGGATTTTACTTTTTTCTCCCTTTTTGTGTTGATAAACATCACATTATTCCACACAAATGCGAACATCTTGTTTCATACCATCCTAGAAAAGGAACGTTTGACCCTGTCTTAGGTTTTGGTAAGCTTTGAGTGCCCAACTATGGGTGTATCATGAAGCTCAGAAAGCACCATGGATTTAAGTTGTGACTATTTACTTAAATAAAAATGGGATTTGCAATGAAGCTCGTCATTGTGCCAAGAGTACCTAAAGGAAAATGGAAAATAGTCTTGCAATTGTTGGATCAAACTCAAAATTTTGGGATCTTGTAGCCATTCTTGGAAAATAACTTGGAGCCAATTTGGTACAATGAAGGAGAGGGGAAAAAGGGACCCTTCATCTTTATATTTTCTTGAAAGAGTGTCAAAAACCACATTGTCTTTGTCTTTCTTGTAAATGATCTCATAATCATATCCACAGAGCTTAGTCACCATTTTTTGTTTCCCTGTGGATGAAAGAGTTTCTCTAGAAAATACTTGAAGCTCTAATGATCTTTCTTAATTTGTAAGCATTGCCCCAATAGATAATGGCGCTAGAGATCCATTGCATGCATAATAACCAACATTTCCTTTTCATATATTGATTGGCACAAATGTCACTCTAAAAATTGTTTGTTGGTAAAGGCCAAAGGACGCCCATATTGCACAAGGACTTCTCCAATTCCTCTCCTAGAAGAATCACATTACAGGACAAAGGTATTTGTGATGCCAAGAAGGGCCAAGAAAAGAGTGGTGCATGTAGTCACCTTCAAGGCTTGAAAGGAATGATTAGTTGTTGGAGTCCAAGTGAAAGAATTATTTTTAATGAGAGAATTAAGAGGCACCACAATCTTTCCATAATTCTTAACAAACTTGTGATAATATCATGTTAAACCAAAAAAACCATGCAATATTTTGAGAGTCATAGGGCGAGGACAATCCTTCATACCTTCAATCTTCTTAGGATCCACCTTGAAACCTCCCTTTCCAACAATATGACCCAAGTAATCGAATTCTGATGCTCCAAACGAACATTTAGATTGTTTGAGGAAAAGTTGGTGTTGAGAGAGTAGATGAAGAACTCGATCCACTTTAGAAACATGGGTTGTCTAGGTTTTACTATAGATGAGAATATCATCAAAGAAAAATAAGACAAAATGATGGAGAAAAGGATGGAAGACATGATTCATGAGGCTTTGGAAAGTGGAGGGAGCATTACAGAAGCCAAAGGGCATGACCAAGAACTCATAGTAGTCCTCATGAGTTTGAAATGTGGTCTTAGGAATGTCTGCCTATTTTGTACATATTTGGTGGTAGCCAGAACAAATATCAATTTTAGAAAAGAAATGGGCACCACTTGATTCATCCAAGAGATCATCAATGATTGGAATAGGAAATTTGTCCTTGATGGTGGGTTTGTTGAGGGAGAAAAATTCATGACACATGCGCTAAGAGCCTTCTTTCTTAAGTACCATGACCACAGGAAATGAATAGGGGCTAGTACTAGGATGGATAAAGCATGCGACGAGCAATTATTGAACAATTTTTCTCAATTTCATTTTTCTAGGAAAAAGGGATGACAATAGGGGAAAACATTGGGAGGAGGGTTGTTGGGTGCGAGGGGAAAGGAATGATCATGAACACCATGGGAAGGAGGAAGTCCCTGGAGAGTAGAAAAAACAACTTAATGTTTGGAGAGGATGGATTGGAGATCAAGAGGCATAGAGGGTGTCTCAGAGGCTTGAATGGAATGGAGTTATGAAATATTTCCGGAATGACCTTTTTTGAGATAATTTTCCATGTGATGGGAACTGATGATATCAGGGGAACCTACTATGATTCATTATAAATTATACTATTGGACCTCTTGGTTGAATTGCATGGTTAATTTGTTAAAATACATGAGAATGGGGCCTAGTTACTTAACCATTCGACGTCCAACACAATGTCACAACCACCCATGTTGATAGAAAACATATGATATTTCATATGTTACTGATCAATTTCCACTGTAAATGAGGATGATGACCTTCCAATGCTTAATGTAACCAATGAACTTGAGGTTTTAGGGAGCATATAAGCCAGTGAAGTCCATACGTTCAATGAAGTCCACCATTGAGCACTTGACCCAAAGAAATATACCCACAACTAGTCCTCAACAACCAAGCAAATAAAGCATACGATGATAATAAATGATGTTATCACATTCAATATCATAATCCATTAATAAACATGACAAATATGCCCATGGAATACTAATTCAAATATTTGCAAGATATCAATTGGATGGGAAAAGAGTATTTCTATTAATATATGATCAGCCTAAGTGAAAATTTAACAGACTTTCATGTCGGCATGGTTCGGAACCGAGAAACTAAGTTCTGAACCACTTCAATCCTCCACCAAAGGCAAGCTCATAAAAGAGAAACAATGAGGTTCTCAATAAGGGAAGAGGTTGGGGGCTGAACACTGTGTTTAGAATAAAAGGAAAAAGGGATGCAGAATCAATATGAAGTAAATAATTTCTCCAGAGAAAATTTGCTATCAAATTTGAATTCTTTCTCCTCTTTTCCATAGCTTGAAATTGGCCCATTTATAGCCTTCAAATGGAACTGAAGGGCTAATTCAGAATGTTTTCTAGTATATGAAAAGCCAAGGATCATAGATCTCTTGTCGTGACATGGAAGCCCGATACCAAATTTTATTTTTTTGGGCACAAATCCCAATGTATGCTGGCTATAGTGGTGCAACCTACGTATACACATGTTGTATAGTAGGAAAGATGCCTACATGTGGAAAAATATATATTTTTAGCTCTGGGATTTTACAAACAGGGATAATAAGTCTACATATGGAAATGGAAAAAAGCCTTATGTGCAAGATTGCATAGGGTGAGGAAAATATTTCTATAACAGATGCCCCCTAATGTGTGAGGCTAGAGGAGTATCTGTGATGGGTGAAATACATTATAAACAACCCAGAAGTGGAGTGATGGGGAACTAGTTGGAAGAACTAGTTGCTCATTACATTCTTCCCCGACTTTGCATACATGGCTGCCAATAGAATTACACTGCAGATCCATGTGAAAAAATACCAAACAACTGTCCGTGGACATGAATAGGAAAATACAAATGCAGTTACATGCCAAAGGATGTCACAGTCATGGACAAGTCCCAGTAGAACCAGTCTCAAAATCAATTTGAATATATCTATATACATTGGAGTACAATCTGATCTCCCATGATCACTGAAGTCATATAGGTACTGTTTCGATGAAAAGGAAGTAACAACTCAGGAAAGTTGTGGCCACATACTGATGTCTTCAAGTCTTCTACATAATCCTCCAAGGGTGAAAGTCTACATCATGTGAATAAAGAAGTTGAGGTCGAACACAATGAGACATTGTTTGATTACCGATCATTGAGGTATATCATTAACAAACGCGAGACAACCTACCGATAATGAAAGTAGGTAGGAAGGCACTGAGTACATTCTTACAAGTGTGAATAAAGGAGTCAGGATCCAACACCTTCAGAATCCATCGATAAGGAGACATTGATGTATTCCCAACTATCGATGGCAAGTGACCCTGCCACTAATGACTGCAAGCCTCAAGGTACTCATAAGACTCTAGGTCTCGTTTCCAAAATAGATGAGTTGAAGTCGATGGAAGGATACCCATAGAAAGGAGATCATTAAGGCATCTCTCATCAGTCAACATGAGTTACAAAGTAGGAGCTTCATGATTTGGAGGAAATTGGATAAAGAACATGTTCACAAACCAACAACCCTGTGTGTCTTTCACCTGTGCCAAGTGCAAGTGGTACACAAAAAATACCCTCTGAATAGCAACCAATGAGGAAAATTGTTGACAAAGGTGAGGAAACCACCAATAATGATAATGGAATCCAAGACACTACATAAATCTCAATGCATGAATATATGTCTTTCCATCAAACATAAGGGAAACCACCTAGTCAATGACCAATGATGAAATTTTGACTGTTGGGTTCAAGGTTACCTACCAATGATGAAATTAGGACCAGGATTCATGATAGGACTAAAATATCATGTGACTCTGAGACAAACTGAGGGTATGGCTGACATGAAAAGTCAAGAGTTCTAAGAAGTGGCCAACACAGGTTGATAGACTTCCTTTGAACAAGAACATGAGACATATGGAAGACTCTGACAACATAGATTCAATGATGAAACCATGAGATGAAGGAATCAATGAAATTATATATAGGGAATGGAAGAGTAACCAGTCCGTAGAGAAGACTATGTAACGATCTCATCTTCCTAAGGCCATTTTAATCCCAAAATTATGATGATGAATGTACTCAATAAATTTGTGCTTTGTTCAAAGGTGATACGACTGCTGCCAATATAAGATAATAATCCCTTCCTTCTCATCTTTTTTTGTTTTTTCATAGAAAAACGAATGCTATGATACAAAGGAGGAAATGAGTGTCACAAGTAAGAAAAACTAGTTGCAGCAGTGCAACATACCTATGATCAATGAAAGGAGATGCATGCGGGAGATGGATACTCAGGGGAATGTTCCTTCCTGGATATAGGGTGTCAAATTGCGAAGGATATAATTGAGGCTCTTCTTGGTTGAGGATGGAAAAATTGCTTAAGAAAATGGTTTATAATGCAAAGTGAGAACCGGCTAAACAATCAATACTGCAAGCAAGGGCATGAGATGCAATCACACCTTAATGACAAAAAATGTCATTTTTTATGACATTTAGTCTACTTGGTGTGAAAAATGGATAAACTTGTGCCAAAATAGATGTCATTTCAAATCCAATTTACGAGTGTGAAAGAGACAAGTTCACTCGACAATCTTTTCACTTTTTTAAGATGAGTTGGAAAAGAGATTAAATTAAAATCAGTTGGGAGTCCTCTAGGTATAAGGAAACATGTTTATGAGTGAGAAATGAGGCTCAACATAAAGTCATGTAATATATATAAGGGAATCCCAGTCCTATGGAAAAAATCTCTGCATGGGAACCAAATGAAGTAGGGGATCTGACTAGGGCACCCATGTTTGGTAAGTTTCTACCACTTGATAACGACATCACTTATAGCAAATGGAAGGTTCTGTGTCGCAAAAAATGGGTTCATACCTAAGGCATACAAAGTGACATTTATAGAACAATGCAAAAATGCATGATGGAATGGATACCTATCCTATATGATGGGTAGTGAAAATACCTGCCCATGGTGACGAACAACCAACATAATGTTGAAATCCACAAGAATCCCTGATGAAAACTACAAAAAACCAACTCAATCCACCTCTGTATTAGTCCATTAGGAGAAAAAAATGACTAAAAACTATAGAAAGTGGGTAAAAATTGTTATAAATTGTAACAAAACCAAAAGTTACTATGTCATTTTGACTTTTTACCCAAATAGTGAAAATTGGACCAAATTACCTTTGATCTTCAACTAGTGATTGTGGGAGCATCAGGCGATGAAATCAGAAACCGTCTGGACCAGGTAATTTCTCTTCCCATCCTCTTCCTTTCTAGTGGATTAAATTTTTGAATTAAGTTTCAAATTTTGAGTAAATTAGGGCACAAATTGGGTAACTCGGTGTATGTGGGCTGCCACTTATTGGGTCACGTATACGTTGGGTTATACACGACTGTGAAAACTACAGGGCACATATACCCAACCCTATATGCGATTGTAAATGAAGCATCTGGCAGGATGGTGCTAGAATGGAGGGAAAGGGATCACGATTAGGTAGATATGAATGTGGACAATGATCTAGGGGCCCAAATGGCCTTGAAAATATGTGGCTTATATAAATTTTGGGCACTGAAAGGGATGAGAATCTAGGTGAGGTTGCTTGAGATGCTTGTGGGTTATTGGGACCCTGATAGTGAGTGCTTAAACCTCGATGGGAAACCATTGAGGATTGAAGTAGAGGATATCTACTTTTTGAATGGATTGTCACATCGGGGTGCGGTTGTAAATCTCAAATCATAGGGAGCAGGGAGTGGAATGAAAATAGAGGAGTACATAGATTCCCACTGTGTAGTAGGGATTCCGAAGGTCCGGAGTCATCTCCCCATGCGAGCGATAAAAAATCTCATCCTCAATATTGTTTTCCTTGTGCTATCCAGGATCATAGGCTTGGCTTCGCTGCACCAGGCATCGAGGCTGATTTAGTTCTATGTTGTAGAGTGTTTGAGACCCACAACATATGATTGTTGTACTTCACTATTGGATAATATGAAGAGCCAGTTGACAGAGTGCAAATAGGGTAGCAAGAGGAACTTTGGGTTTGCCTCTATATTAAGTAGTGTTTTCTTCGAGCGGGATCTAGGTTTGGGACCTAGAGTTGAGATTCTTCCAAGAGGACCTCGTGATCTAGCCATGGCATGGTGGACTGAGGTAATGAGACGACAGGGGGAGGTAGGGTTCCCACACCCTACAACAAGGATTTATTCTACTGGTGGCAGTGACAGGTCACTGCTCTGGATGACTATCCCTATGCAGGGATCGACTTCAGAGGATAACCTGACATGCCACTCCCACCAGGGACCGCCTAAGGGGATATAGGTATGTCAATGTTTTTAAATATTTCTTTTTTTTTGTATTTTTATATAGTAGAACAAAAATATTTTTAGATGATGCTTAAGTACTAACTAGGCACTTCTGTGACCCAAGAGTGGGTCCATAATGGACAAATGGGGTTCCTCGACATCGTTGGAGGAACCAGGGAGATGGGGCAACGGGAGGAGAAGCTGAGAGAGTCCTTCAAAACGTGCAGGGAAACCTATCTCATTTGACTCATAGGATTATGATGGTTCAGGTAGAGGATCTGTCGGAAGCCATGCAGCGACAAGTGGTTGGTGTGCCTAGATCTTGGGTGGGACTCTTTCGGCATCTTGCAAATATCGTAGTTTGTTACCATGACACACATCTGGTGCCACATGCGTATATGTCATGGATATTGTACTATCGGCTATATATGTGTATTGACGGTGTTAGCCCCAATTTTGTACTATAATCACCATATTTTTTGAAATATATATAAAACATGGATCTTCGGCTTTACTTATATGACAATGTGTACATTGATGAGATGGTTTTATTTTCTTTAGTTATGTGATTAGAAATCCTAGGAATGTGATAATAAGTAATAAAATCAAACTGTCATTCTAAAACATGTACCTATAGGAATCGTCGGAGTAAAGTAGGATCACGCACGTGGTAACTTCAGTTCAAATGACATAGTACTAACTAGGAATCTAGGTGAACCTCTAAAGAGAGAATACCATGTGAGATAGAATTGCACAAAATTTCTATAACAAAGATATATTCAGCCACATTATTCATGGATGGCCCTAGGAATACACCACCTGAAGACACCAGTAGACCCTCGGGTGAGTAAACCACCCAAGCGGTGGAAGCCAAGTTTTGTGTATGACAACTGGCTCCATTTGTGAATCCTAGGTAGATTGAATAATCCGTTGACATATTCCAACCAAGGAAAACCGAGGACATAAAGACTCAACACTGTACAACCGAGGACATAAATACTTATCGTACTGGACATTGACATGTCTTTTGTTCTACTTGACAACCATAGAGGCATCTCTATGTTGCTTGTCAATACTTTCTAGGTGTACAAGGCATCGCTTGAGATTGGAAGTGTCAGGTAGGAGCGCGACTTCCAACTTAAGAGAAGGGATCTCACATTAAATAGGTAAAATTGACTCCACACCATGTACTAACTCTAAAGGGGAAAATCCGGTGGCAGTCTTGACCAAGGTTCGGTATGCCCAGAGTGTGGGATATAGCATAATGTGCCAGTTGGACTTACTCTGGTTGACAGGTTTTTGAAAAATGGTATTGAGAGACTTGTTGACAGCCTCTACTTATCCATTTTCCTCGGGGTAATAAGGATAATAATGACCATGTCTAACCCCAAATTAGATGTTAGTTCTTTCATCATTTCATTCTGAAAGTGACTACCATGATCAGTGACAATCTCACTCGAGATACCGAATCGGGTGATAATTTGATTGAATACGAAGAAGGAGGTAATATTCCCGTCATATTTAACTGTAGGCATGGACTTGGACCACTTAGTAAAGTATTGGATGGTCACTATAATGTGTTGATTCCTCCCAACCGAAGTTGGGTTACAATCCATGAAGTCCACCCCGCACTTGGTGAAGGGACCAATGATAATGACTAGGTGAAGAGGGGTTGGATGCGAGTGCATTTTATGAGTGAACACCTAGAGGGGTGACACTTCTTAACTGCTTCAATACAATCTTTAAAGATAGATGGCCAGAAATAACGACTCACAAATTTTTTTGGGTTGTCGCAAGCTCGGATAGGTGACCACCACAAGCCCCATTATGGCAATCGTTTAGGATTGAATCAGCCTCCTAGTGAGTTAAACAATGATGCAATATATTGTCTATTCCTTTGTGATACAAAGTTTCACCAACGATAGTATAATTTTTAGCTTGGTATCTTACACGTCGTCAGTCATCTCACAAGAGATTCTAGGGAACTTCAAAGTTTGAATATAGAGAACAATGTCTCCATACCAGGGGTTGGACGATGAGACAATAAAAATGTGCTCATATGAAAGCAAATAAACATGGATAACTTCCTCATCCAATCGTGGAAATTCAGATATTAACTCTACGAAGACTAGTGATTTCTTGGATTTTGCAGAAGCAAAATCGATATCAAACTCTTGTAAAATGACAATAAATTTATTGTATTTTCCCCCTATGATATGCCTAGTAAGGACGTATTGAAATGGATTGACATTGGCCACCACATTAGTCTTTCAAAGTAATATATAATGACGTAAACATTGGAGTTTGTGGATGACAACCAACACTATCTTTTCAATGTGAGAATAATTAAGCTCATGACCGACTAGGTTTTGACTAAGATAGTATATGAAGTGCTCACGGAGCTCATCATCCTCCTGAACCAAAACCATACCAATCATCTCTTCAAACGTGAAAATATAAATCAAGTAATATCTACTATAGTCATGAGACTTCAGCAGAGGCACCGATACCAAGGATTTCTTCAAAGCATTGAAGGACTCCTGGGCTCGCTCATCCCAGACAAAAGGGGTTTCCTTATTCAAAATATGCATTAAACCATTAGAGATATTGGCATAATTTACTATAAACCGATGTAGAAAGTTAGCTTTCCCCTGTAAACCTTGAAGTTCTCTAATAGTGCACAGGGGAGGTAATAAAAGTATTTCCTCAATCTTTAACAGATCTACCATGATCCTGGTCTCAGAAACTAGAAATCTCAAAAGACGACCAGACCTAACGCAAAAGATGCACTTATGAGGGTTAAACCAGATTCTATAGTAACAACATATTTCAAAAACAAGCCTAAGGTGCATAGAGTGATCCTCTCTCTTATGAGAGTGAGCAACAAGATCGTCCAGGTAAGCTTCGACTATATGCTTAAGATCATGAAATGTGAAGGTCATGGCATGTTGGAAGGTTTCTCCGGCATTTTTAAGTCCTAAAGGAATTTTTCGGTATGTCAAAGTACCCCAGGGACAAATAAATTGAATCTTATGTTGATCCTTAGGCTTAATCTGAAACTGGTTGTACCCTAAAAATCTGTCCATAAAATAAAATACTTCACTTCCCGCACAGTCATCGCGACTCTGGTCGATGAAAGGTGTCGAGAAGTTGTCTTTAGGAAAATCCTTTTTCAGGTCATGGAAGCCCATACATACATGGATATTTCCTTGCTTCTTATTCACATGAATGGGATTGGATACCCATTCAATCAAGGGAACCAGGTAGATGAAGCCAACATTAAATAGCTTCTCCACCTCTGCCTTAATACCAGGGGCCTTACGGGGAATGATAGCTCTAAGATGTTGTCGAATAGGTTTAGCATATGGGTAAGTTATAATCTCATGATCGACAATACGAGGGTCGATTCCTAGAATCTCTTCATATGACCAAGAAAATACATCTTAGAATTCCTTGAAGAGTTTGGTATAGATCAGGATTTCTTCTAGCGAAGAATCCACACCTATATGTACGTTTTCAATCTTTCCAAGGGTACGAGAGATATCGATCATGATGGTAGGAGAAATACTTGTCATATTTCCTTTGGCATAAATGATATGTGTATCAATTAGAACTATGGCGTGACCAACTATCTCACTCAAAGTAGATCAAAATTCATTTTGTTCGATCCTTTCAAGCTCTGGGAGAAAATAAGAGCAGTGATGCATACCATCCCAAGGTCTGTCGGAACCATTCATGGCTTCGATGATAGCTTCATCCAAAGTCAAAGTCTCATTGAGGCAGTCATGTGAACAAGACAACAAAGTGGCCCACATGGGACTAATAAAGGGATCCTCCTCGTCCGTCGGCGAGGTAACAAGATTGGGATCAGTGGAATAGTCAAGAACAACTTGATACGTAATCTTCATTTTCGATAGTGGCATGGCCATTCCATCATGTGACTGACCTTCACAAGACAAATTCAAGGTAGGGTCCACAAATCATTAAAATAGGAAGTGCAGAAAGGAATGGAACTCCCTATCGAAACGAGACTACTAGACATGACGTAAATGTGGTGAATCGGTACCATGAAGTCAAAAGTACCCATAAGGGAAGAATACATTCTGAAACCAACATTCTCAGTTGTCAGCTGAGAAGTTTTGATCATAGGGATCGACGAACCAACATATGCATTGGGACTATCATACAAAAAGGATAATTGGTCGATCGTCACGATCTTCCCTTCATGAGTAAAACAAAGAGTACGAAAGATGGACGATATGACAACGACCATAACATAGGTCCAATTGTGTCCTTGTAACAAGTTATAGTCAAGAGGTGCATCAACTACCTCAACCTCCACCTCTACCGTCTTCCCACCTAACTAGACCAAAAAGGCAGGAAGAATATTGTGAGGGCGGAAGGAATGACTGTCAAAAGCAATCAACATGTTCGATGAGTTAGAAAGAGTTAGAGCACCGAGAGATTTCCAACACATCAGGGACATCACACATGTAGTAGCGCCTTCATCAACAATTGCACATTTGATGGTATAATTTGAGTACCCCTCATGGATTTGGAATACCACATGGTAAGGCAAGCGAGGCTTCACATCTGTGACGTTGAATTTGATAAATTTTGAGCCACTAGGTTCTAGAGCTCCTAACATGGATAGTAAGGCATTCCTCTATGAAGAACACGTCTGGAGTACCTCCAAAGCTGACATCACACAAGGGATTTGACCCAGGTCCTCAATAATAGAGTAGTTTTGGGCAGCTCTAGCATTTGGATTGTGGTTAGATCACTTGATTAATCGTTTCAGAATATAAGGTGGTGGCTCTGGTTTTTCAATCTCTAAAGTCATCTATGGAGGAGGAAGAGGAGATTCTAGAACAAGTATAGTCTGTGAAGAGATATAATCTCAAGATTGAGTGGCTACATTAACTTTCACATCGAGCATATTGATAAACAAACATTCGTCGTCTTGCAACAATGGTTTTTGACTCCCACCATCCGCATTTTCAGTGTTTGAGGAACTCGAGGCCATGTTCTAGTTATGTGGAAAAGGATTTGTCAGCACGACGGGTGGTAGAGATAATAGCCTCGCAACTTCCACAAGTTTGGGGCATAAATGAGTAAGGTGGTCGTCTATACAAATATTACAGGAAATTTCACTTTACGTCTTTCTCTCTTGCCCTATCCAACATTATTATTTGTCTTCTCATTATTACCATTGTCCTTGGGTTTACTATTATTTTTCCCACCCTTACAATTATTACGTCCTT
>SNQJ01S0033377.1:82424-97884 GCA_010110895.2 Picea sitchensis | reverse complement strand
GTTGGTTGTTCCACCCATAAGAAAGAGGATTAGTCCTAGGGTTAAAAGCAGGAATGCCTCCCATATTAGGATTTGTTTGAGGGATTTGAGAACCACCAAATGAAAATGGAGTTTAAGGAGATGTAGTGCCCCCAAGACCAATGATAGCATTAGGGCCAACAACTAGGATGGCATTCGAAAACTGCAAAGGAAAGTTCGACATACCATAGGAAAAAGGACTATAGGCCATAGGGATGGACTGAACATTGTAGCCCAGTGAGTGACCAAGACACCCAAAAGGGTTCGAGGCAAGAGATTGAGCATTCACTATAGGTCGATCCATAGTAATGATAGGTTCTTATGGCACTACAACCAATGTGTTTACAGGAGTCAAGGGGTTTCTATTAACTATAGTGGGTGTAGGAGTTGAAGGGCTCCCAGTGTGTGTACGACGTCTAATAAATCTACGCCTTTTAGAAGAAAAAGACTTGAAATACAATGGAAACTGTAACAAGCGACGGGACTGACGGGGATGCTGGTCTGACTCCACGATGACTTAATACTCCAAATACAAAAAATAAATCCTAAGGCTAACTAGTAATAAAAAAGAACACCAAAAGTCAAACGACCAATATGCACACAGATGGGGTAAAGTGGTTGAGAAGCGGCCTCCCTCCCTAAAGAAGGTATGTCTCACCCAAGAGGGGTCTAAGATTCCCTCCTAAAGATCATAGGTAACATAAGAAATTATAAGGTCCCTCATTGTCTTAACAAACAGTCGGACATTTCCCCCCAGAGAGGTAATCCTCTGTAAAGGTTGTGTGTTTTTCGACCTTTATCTGACCCATGGTACCTGTAGAATAACCCCTGCAAGTAACCTATGTGGCACCTAATTCAAGAAACCAAGAAACCAATGTATAACCAATGCACAGATAAGCAAACGTAAGTTAGGTCCACTATATGGGTTGGGTAGCAAATCCTGAAACCTTGAAAGTGTTGCCTCTCGTGGAGGTAAAGGCACTAGCAAGATCCCCAGATATGAATAGATCCCCAGAAATATCTATGACACTAAGAAGGTATCGGGGGGATATCTCTTCAAACAACCTCGCGTGACCTCGTGATTAACTCCGGTGTGAGCGGAGCCTCCTAATATTATCAATTATACAATGGATTTTTCCACTCCCTTTGTCAGACACATATGTTGATTCAATTGCTTTGGAGAAGTTTACTCACAAAATCCTATTCCAAGGCACTAAATCCTAATCTAGTTTGTGCACCCTAGTAAATAAAATTGTGACTAATCAATTTTAAATCATAGCGTTAATTTTAGTGGCCATGATTACCCAAAAAGGTATGGTAGTGAAAATCATGATATTATGACTCAACAAGAAAAGTAAATATAAATATAATGCAAAGTCCTAACATCAATTTTCAATGAATGATATGGTTCTAATAACAAATGCAATTTTCAATTTCAACTCTATAATTCTAAAGTAAAAATGAAATATTTCTTTACGTTCACTAAGCTAATGACAAGGACTCAAAAGACAAAAATGGCAAGCAATGCAAAATGCCTTTTTTTTTTTGTATTTTCAATATAATAAGAATGAAAATGCATGGACTGAAAAGTAACTTGATATACAACTCTACTATGTATAAAAAGAGACAACTCAAGCAAGATACCAAGCAGCAAAACACCCAGCCCAATGTACAAGGACAATAAAAAATGAAAATATGATGAGAAAGACTCTGCCCAAAAATTCAACCAAGGATAGGTTTCCTATCAACCCATAATCACTTAACAGGAACTACAGAGACCTAAGAAGGTTTAACAAACATCAAATCCCATCCAACAACCACCATACCAAGCAAACAAGCCAGGAAAACTGATGTATGCGATTTTTCAGGCAAATAGATCATATATATGCATATTATAGAGGGACAACTTGCATATGTACGTGATTGTCAGGGAAAAAAGAGCGTATATGTTTCAAAACAAGGCCAGGCAAGCAAGAAAGGATGAAAACTTAGACCTAGAGTACAAAGAGGTTGTCAAGCAATGATGTGACAAGAAAAAAAATAAGAACGAGAGCAATCTAAGGAGAAAAGTACTCCAAACCCTAAGAAAGAAGATTAAATCCCCAATATGGTCATCAATTCTGTTACGAGGAAAATCTCTCATGGCTAGGGTAAACCACAATAGACAGAAATTATTGCAGAAATCAACTCTCTTCTCAAGTATGTTATGAAAACAAATATGCTAGAAAGACAAGATAAAAGGCCTACCTCATCCAGACATTCGATGAAGTCCACTGTTGAGCACTTAACCCAAAAAAATACACCTGCAACTAGTCCTCAACAAGAAAGCAAAGCAAGCATATGATGATAATAAATGATGTTAGCACATTCAATTTCATAATACATTAATAAACAAGACAAATACGCCCATGGGATAATAATTCAATATATTTGCAAGATATCAATTGGACGAGAAAAGAGTATTTCTATTAATAAATGATCAGCATAAGTGAAATTTTTACAGACTTCCATCTCGACACGGTTTGGAACTGAGAAACTAAGTTCCTTCTAGCTAGGCCTCCACCACTTCAATCCTCCATAAAATGCAAGATCATAAGAGAGAAACAATGAGGTTCTCAATCAATAAGGAAAGAACTTGGGGGATGAACAATGTGTTCAAACTTAAAGGACAAAGGGATGCAGACTCAATATGAAGTAAATAATTCCTCCAGAGCAACTTTTCTCTCAAAGTTGAATTCTTTCTCCTCTTTCCATAGCTCGGAATTGGCCCATTTATAGCCTTCAAAATGGAACTGAAGGGTCGATTTGAAACGTTTCCCATATATGGAAGGCCAAGGATCATAGATCTCCTGTCATGAAATGGAAACCTGACATTAATTCTAATTTTTTGGCACAAATCCTGATGTACACGGGATGTAGTGGAGAAGCCTGCGTATACACATTCTGTATAGTGTGCAAGATGCATACATATGGAGAAATATTTATTTTTGGCTCTGGATTTTATAAACAGGGAAGATAAGTCTTCATGGGGAAATGGAAAAAGGACTTCTGGGCAAGATTTCATAGGGGAGGAAAATCTTGCTATAACAGGAAAACCCATGCATACGCCATCCTGGCACCCCGTTGAATTCAGGGGGGAGGTTTTTGGTAAGGTCACACTTAATTTAGTAAGACATGTTAACTATCATTAATGTGTTAGCCCAAGTATTAACCACCAATGGATCCAAGGTGGATTTTCTCTTGGAGGTGATGTCAAAGGATGGAGGGGTTTATCCATTTAAGGATCTTAATGCCACACCCAATTTTCCACTTGAGGTGTATGGGTGAGAAACCCTTGGAGATCCTAGACATATATTCCCTAGGTCTAATAAGGATAGAGACTTTACTCACATTCATGAAGGTGAAAATATTGATATCCCTTCGATTTCTTCCTATGGGGATTTTGAGCTACCTTTGTACAATATTGTTGGAAAATTTGAAGCTCAATTGAAGCTAGGGTTCATTGGTAACCGTTTGCATCTAAACCTAATGACTGGATCTACAATGGTGGAAGTAGGGAGTCTAGGGAAACCATATCTATAAGGGGAAAGTAAATCCAAACAAATAAAATGTATTAAAAAAATATTCGAGTTGGCAAGCTTAAAATTCAGGATAAAAACTAGGTTAAATGATGTCATGGAATTGGAAGAATTGGTAGGCATAGGCTTATTTCCTGGAAGAAAGATGTCCTTCAATTGTCTTAAGAACTGGATAAGAGTTAATTTTGAACCATTTGTTGGATACTTTACCTACATTATGACCTTGGAAAAGGTTTGGTTGGTATGGGTTTTCAAATTGGTGACAAAATTCAACAAAGTATTAAAAGTCTGTGGAAGTGGGGTTAGCAAAATTTATTTAAAAAAAAATGGTAGGTATACTTTGATGCTAGAATGGCTTAGGTAGATATACTTCCAGTGTGGTTTTGAATTCCATGTCTTCCATTTGTGTTATGGTCAAAGTATGTGTTCAAAGCTATAGGGAATTCTCTTGGATCGTATTATGAAGTTGATTACTCTTTCCGAGACAAAGGGTACTTCTGGATGGAAAGAATTTTGGTGGGTTTAGAGATAAGAAAAGGATTGGAAAAGGAAATGGTTATTACGAGAGGTGAAAACCTCTATCAAATAATCCTAGACTATAATGGCATACCCTTCAAATTTCGGTGTTTCCATAGCTATGGGCACTTCACAGTGGACTGCAAGAACCCTTCTCAGAGAAAGGAGTGGGCTCAAAGAAAGAAGCCACAATCACTGGGAGTGGAACTAATGGAATCTCCTCATAAACTACAAAGGACTTAGAAAATAAGTGATAAAAAACCTAGAGAAAGTCTTTTGGATAAATCACTGGTAATAGGAGAACACATTTAATTATCCGGTCATCATAAGGAACAAAGAATTGATGCCACTAGTGAAAACAAATAATGCATGCCTATGAAAGGTAAGTCATCACAATTACCTTCCCCAAATAAAATAAAGTCTTCTGAAAATTCAATTTTTGGATCTTGGGAATTAGAGGTAGAATCTAAAGGAGTGGATTCAATCAGTGAATTTTTGCAAGTATAAAAAATCATGTTTCCGCAACCCTTATTCCTATACTTATGATTGAAATGCCTCCTATAAATGAATATTTCTAGGTAAGGAGTATTGCAACCCAAGGATGAGAACATAGGCCGAGATGACCTCWCATGATTCCTCTCACCATGAATCCTAAAAATATAACCTTGGATTGAAGTGTAAAGGAAGGTGACAGGGGGGTTAGGGTTCCTTGATGAGAAAGGGAAAAATCCTAGCCAAAGAGGGAAGAAATAATATATGTCCATTGCATAGAAATAAACATCTTTAGAGATCATGTGTGGGAAAAAAATTATCACTAATAGAAGATATTAGAGTAAATGCCCCTTATGAGGGACTTAAATGGTTTTCCTGGCCCCTTAATTGTAGAGGAATAACTGACCCCTCAAATATTGAGGGTTTTTCCTATAGGTTCGGGGGTATCCCCTTTCTCACTGGAAATGGGAAAAAAATATTTGATCTAAATGTATGTGTTCCATACTTGGATATAGTGGAGTAGTGGGACAAGTTATTCAAAATGGAGTGTATTCAAAGTGTCCTTGTGGTGATAGGGGGAGACCTAAAATTTATGCTAGGAGATTCAGAAATCTAGGAACCTACAACACATATGGATTGCCTATTAGGATACTTTATAGGAAAAATAAAAGTGGGATTATTGGACATTGAATTGTCAAACTGACACCTACTTGGAGGAATAAGGGAACATGGGAAGATAGAATATCCAAGAGGTTTGATCAATTCTTAAAAGGATTCTAGATGAAGTTTTTTGGGTAAAACAATTGGTTGCCTTATGAGGGGATTTAGACCATAATCCAATAGTGCTAAAAGTGCCCCCTACTTAGAAAAAACCGGCCAACCCCTTCAAACTAAACCTATAATGGTTGAATATGGAGGAGTTTGTAAACAAGAAACACTATGATGAAAATTTGAGATAGTTTTCATTTATTCAATTGCAACAAAATTTGAAAGAGGCAAAGAAGAAAGAATACCAATGGGCAAAGTATTAAAAACAAAAAGATAAAAATCTCCAAAAAAAGTGGAAGAAAGTTTGGAGACCCTATATAACAGTGAAGGTTTTGGATATTTAAATGAGTCTCATAATTTGGAGGTGAATACCTTGGAAGAAGAAAGAGAGGAATATATTATTGGAGAAATAGAAATAATGGAGTATCAAGAGCATGGTCATATGGGTACAACCAGGTGATTAAAACTCCAAGTTATTTAATATATATGCTAATAGTAGGAAAAACGTTAACTTTGTTTGGAATATTGACAAAGGAAAATACATGTGGGCAATTTTTTTTAAAGATATTGTAGAATAGAGTCAATTATTTATCAAATATTGTCAAAGAGGACTCTAGGGAAATAGTTAATGAAGTAATTAGGATCTCCAACTCTTTTTCCAATTTTTTCAACAATGAGGACAAACAATAACTGATGAAATAAGTGGGAACATAAGAATTGCTCCAAACTTTATAGAGTTTCCAAAGGGATAAAAATCTAGGGCTATATGCCTTCTCAATGGAATTTTTTTTAGGATGTTATTAATTTATTGAAGAGTATTTACGAAGGGTGATGGAGTCCACCATAAACACATGAAAAATGCATGGGGATTTTAGCACTACCTTCATAGAATTGATCCCTAAAGAGGATAACCTGACATCCTTTGAAAATTTTACACCAATACCATTATGCAATTATATCTACAAAATTATCTCAAAAATCATTGGAAGAACAATGAAAAGGGTATAATCAAAACAAATTTCAGGAGAGCAGTTTGTGTTTTTAGAAGGCAGACACATTCATGAGGTAGTTAAAATAACAAAAGAAGGTATATGTTGGTATTGTCAATATTTTTAATACCCTAGGTTCGAGTTATCTATAACCAACAAAACCCAACAAACATCGGCCCTTTCGTCATAACTTGCGTGCACATATGAAGTCTCATCCGAGGTATCTATTGGGACTGCAAGAACCATGTTTCTATAGTATTGAGGGAATGAGTGGTGACCATTCTATTCAGTCTTCTTTATTATTTATGTGCATGAAATTATGTCCGTGTTCTCTATTATCTACTTTGTCATTTGATATTCATACCATCAATATGTTCCAGGTTACCACATAACTCATTATTGAAATAGTCACAATTATTGCGCCCTGATTAAACACAAGAAAAATATAATCTAATAAGCATCAGAAAACATTCATAAACAATCACAAAAGAGACATATAACACAATATTTAACATGGTTCACCCAACTTTGTCCACAACACCTGGCTTCTTTATTGGGCGTTTAGTAATTGCTTCAGGCTTATGCACTACACTTATAAAGATATATCATGGTTAGTTTTCTCCTCTCCTAGCCTAGCCACTCTGAAGTGAAAGTATATGTCTCTTTCTGCATCATATCTTACATTCAGACATGGATTCTCTCCCTTCCTAGCCTATCCTATCAACCTTATTACTAACATTCTTTCTCGACAGTTTGGAACATAATCCACAATACTACCTGAGAATAACCACATACAGGAACCAATATTCTCCCAACCCATTACATATTTATACATACAATATAGGGCTTAAAACCCTACTTGGTTCATCCCAAAAAATCATTACATTGCATGACTAATTTAGTTAATTGGATGTTTGGGCTGCTTTTGCCTGCTTTTCCATCTTCATGCTGCTTTTGCACTCTAACTATTGTTCTCATGCTTTTGCGCGTCCTTCCATATTTAGTATGTCGGGATGCCATCCTTCCTTTTCACTCACTTTCTTCTCTTGATTTATTCTTCTCTTAATTTATTCTTATTCGTTCTTTATTCCACTTAGTTCATGCTATACTTTTGGGTGCACCTAATCTGCACACTCCTTAGTCTTTCTTCTTCTCCTGTGTGCACCTCTCTTGCGCACTTCTTCTATACTTAGGATTTTTTCCCAAAATTGTATCCCATGACTACCTATCCAATAGCCCCCCAACAATCACATGTGTCTCATCTCGAGCCACTTAATCCTGTTTCCTTCTCCTCAATGCCGTAATGAAATTTTGGGAGTCTTCCTTTTCTACCTCCACTTCCTTCAGGATTGCTGCCTCGGTTTTTGCGATATCTTCACCCCCCTACACAATCAAGCTTGTTAGTTTCTCTTCTACTTCTTGGGATGTTTTTTGTACCTTGCACTGCACAGTGGCCAATTCACCAATCACCCTCATTGCTTCTTCCTACAATATTACTAAACCTTGTTGAAGGATCTTCTATTGATCCATCATTTGCTCCACTTCCACGTATGGTTTCCTCTATTCCAAAATCATTGTCATACGTTCTGCTAGTGGAAGTGTAGTAATTATCTTTGAAGATTGTTGTTCCTTTCCATGTGCTTCTCTTAAATTGGCCTCTACATCCTTCATCTCTAGATCATCTACTAATTATGTCCAAATTTGTGCACTCTCCTCATAGAGTTTTGTGCATTATGCTTGTATTTTATTAATATTGGAGATTGTTGTCATCACTATTTTCTCTCTGCCTTTGCGAACTTCTGGTGGTGTTTCTGGCACACTCTACAATTGTAGGTCCTCTATCTGTGATCAAAATCCTTTTATTACTTCGTCAATATTCAACACTTTTTCTTCCAAAGTAGATTCTACTACTATGGGGACCTCCAAAATAGCCTTGTATAATTTCTGGATGACCGCTTGAGTTTTTTGTGCCAAAATTTTGGCTTCATCCTTTTCCTTGAGAGATTTCCTTACCCTTTCCTCACCCTTGTTCTTGTATTTCATTATTTCCTCCACTCAGCCTTCAAATTCCTTCTTCTGTTAAAGTGAAACGTCATACTGTTACTACAGATGATCTCTTTCATCCATCATCTTTGTCAATGCTTGATGTGATTCATCTCCTCTTTTCTTAATATCTTGCAGTAAGCCTATCTGCAAGTCATGAAATATTTGTATCGACATCCTCGATACCACTATGTTCAAGTGTCCTAATGTGTTAACATGTTCTTTTAAATCATATGTTGTAAATTCAAGTGCGTCAGTCTTAATCTGAAGTGTTCTATGCTCAAATTCTAGCTGATTTAAGGCTGTATGCACAACCTCTACTTCCTTTCTCATAATATTGGATGGTCCTCCATCAATTATACTCTCTTTTTCTAGGATAACAACTATTGGAGTGTTTCCAACTGATCCTACACTCTTTTCTTCTTCTCTTCTTACTTTGTGGTTGCTTCCTCCATTATTTATTCCATGACATCCCTACCTGGTAGTTGATCCTGTCCATATCATCATTGTTTAAAGTATACACTGGAGTTTCCTTATGTTCTTTGGCCTTCTTTCACACCCCTCCTACTAGTTATTTCCCCTTATCCTTCTATTTTTCTCCTATCTCGATGACTATAGATGGGCCATGCATATCAACTATTCCATGTATTTGATCATTTCCCTTCTCCTTATTTGTTTCTTCGTTAATCTTATCTTTCTCTCCTTCCTCTTCTGGTTTCCATGTTTTCTCTACTGGGATTTTCCAGCCATCTTCTTAGTCATTCACTATCAACCGTACATCCTTTGTTCCCAGCCTATAACTATTTTGAAACCAATGGCGTGTCGGTTCCTTATTTTCTTTCACATACATGTGGTGCATTCCTTTTTAAAATCATGCAATGTATTTGTACGTTTCCACTGTCTCGACTGAAATGAACAACATATTCTCAATTATATTCCTCCTAGTATGTATACAAAGAATGTAACATTATTGTCCTGTTATATTCTCTTTTTGGGAGTATGCCATAAATTGGCATATCGTGTGGCCATACCACCTCTAGAAGATGTTCCCATGCACTGATAGTAACCTAGTTCCCTCCACCTGATCAAGACAATCAAAATCAACAACCATGCATAATGAAATTTTGTGCCTTTTTCTTGGGCCTCAGTACAATTCTACAAAAAATGATTCACCAAGAAGGTGGCCCAGTTCATATGAACCCCTTCAACACATTTTTTTTTCTGCTGCAATGACTACAGTTGGTACGTCATCCTTTTGAAATTTGCGCAACAACTTGTAGGCCAATACCTATGTTTCAAGTTGAATATTGTCGTCATTGATGTTTTTCACATCCATTCCCTTTTCCCCCCTGAAATTCTGGAAATTTTCCTTCATCAATTCTAAGAGGGCTCTCTCTCCTAGATTGTGGAACAAAATGGCTATATCCTCTCCTACATTTGGGAGCCCTGTAATCCACACAATTAGTGGAGTGTCAATTGACACTAGGGGATCAAGCCATAATGTTCCCCCATGGATGCAAATGAGAAAGAACTTCACACAAGCATTAATTTTGTGACTGCATCCAAAGTGTGGGATCTCCATCAGGTTTAGTATGTATACCTTCTCTAATCATTTCACCCACTCTTGTGTCTCTATCAAGATATCTTATATGCATGGGACACTCCTAGTATGTAAATATTTTTCCCTGGCTAGCTCCGAGAATTTTTTCTTGTGGGTAATGTCATGATCCATGAAATTGAGGCATGTAACCATTCCGAGCATATCTCGTTCAATGATTACACCAAGAGAAACTGGTGCTATTGATAGCTGGTATTTCCCATTAGCTGGTACAGTGATTGGTGGTGCACCATCCATCCTGGGTGGAATGTAATTTCTATGGAAGCTAGCTTGTGAAGCCAAAGCCAAAGCTCCAACTACTTCCTCGACCTCCGGTGTCACTACTGGTCATTTTGATTTTTTTCTCACTATTGTTGATGATGGTCCTACATTTGGCGAGGCCATTCATCATATGTGACAAATTATTTTATCGACTCGATGTCCATTCTCTATTAGTTGTATCTTAGCTCTGGTGCACTCATATTTTCTCTGGTTCACTTTGTTTTACTCTCACTTTCATGCAACAATGACTTACGCTTAACAACCTTCTAATTTTTTTGTGCCTTCATTCCAACTGTACATGTCTCATCCCGCCTTAACCACCTTGTCCAATTCTCCAACGTGGTTGATGGGTTGTTTAATAAATGTGTATTTATTACCAAATTTGTTGTGTGATTTTTCCCTCGTACTTCCAATTTGTTGAGATATTTGATGAATTTCACCATTTAAGATTATACAATGTCTTTATAACCTGTCATTCCCATTTCGTAGCCATTGTTTCCATGCTTTAATGATTCCAACGGTCTTCTTATTTCCAAACTGCGCAACTATTCTTTCTTTTGCATCTATTTTCTTCGCAATATTTTTCCTTTGTGATTTATTTTCTCATTCAACGTAGTTCTACCCTGATGTGCAATAGTCATTCCTTCTACATAATTTCTTTTTCCTTAAGACTCTGTAAATATTTTTCTTTTTTCTATATCTATTTTTTAATTGATTTTCATCTTTTTCTACTTTTTATTTGTTTTTTTTGTGTTTTTCCTTTCTACTATAGTACAACTACTATGATACATGTGTTATGGCATAGTCCATATTACTACGCGGACTGTCAGTTGTCTCTATAGAGTTTCATCAGACTTCCATTCAAAATTCCTCCAAGGACTTCTCCATTTACAGTTTCCAACTGTGCAACACCTATCTCCGTTACATGATGAATCACATAGGGTCCTAACCAATGCATTCTAAACATTCCTGGATGTTGCAAGAACATGCTTTCATAGAGTAATACCAAATCTCCCACTTGAAACATTTTCTATTTAATGTGTCGATCATGCCAAGCCTTCTCTCTTTCCTTCTAAACTTGTTGATGGAAACCTATGACAAACCAATGTTCTTCAAGTTGTACTAACTACAATAGTCTCTCCTCTACTGCACCAAAGTCTGATATATTAGTGATTGCTGCAATGCATAGGCTAGGTAGAATGAATTCCATTGGCATCATGACTTATTTTCCATAGATCAACCTAAATGGTGTCTACCCTATCAACTTTTTACTTCTAGTCCTGTAATCCCATAATATTGCTAGAACTCTTAAATCCGAATTGTGTCTCCCTACATTGCAAATTTTGTCAAATCATTCTCTAGAATTTTATTGAAAGCTTCCAAAGTTCCATTGGCCGTGGATGATATGGGGTACTCTTTTTATGATGAATTTGGAACTCCTCAGTTAATGTTGCAATTGTCTAATTTATAAAGTGTGTTCTTTTATCGCTGAGTAATATGCTCAAACATCCAAACCTTTTGACTAAATTCTTGAACAAAAACATTGCAGTAGTCTCCACGGTGAAATTTGTAACTGGTGCTGATTTTTCCCACCTTGTCAAATACTTTATCACAATGATGATGTACCTTGTTCTTGATCTTCTTTCTTTTGGGTTGACTGACCCCACAAATTATATGTCCTATTTCTCAAATGATTACAACCTAAACTATGTATTCAAAAACATTTCATCCCTCCTGGATGGATTTCCCACTCTTTGACATATGGTGCAAGACTGACAACATTCCTTCACATATTTGTGAAGTGTAGGCCACCAAATCCCTGCGCACATTTTTTTTTGTGTAGTTTCTCTCCTTGCATAATGTCCTCCTGCAATCCCATCATGCGGTTCTTCAAGTATCATCCGTCTTTCATGTTCCAACACACAACATCTCAATATTCCATTTGCACCCAACTTGTATACAATTCCTTGCAATCAACTAATAATATGTTTCTTTCACTACCAGTTGTTTTTCTGCACAACTATCATATCTTATAGAGCCATACATGTACTTAGAAACTATACAATGTATGAGAAGTAATCATTCACCATATTTACTGAAAACAATTGTGCATATGGGAAGATTTAATCTAAATAACCTCCATCTTCTCTTGATAATATGCATGATAGATGATCTGGTCCTGCATTCAACTTCCCTAGTTTCACTACAACATCGAAATCATATTCCTGAAATAGTAGTATCCATATGCATATCCTCCCCCCCAACATTCGCTTATTGAATATTTATTTTAATGCATAATGGTATGTATACATCTTAAAGCGAGACCCCAATAAATAATGTCTAAACTTCTTTAGTTCATAGACCATTGTGAATCCCTCTCTTTCCGTGGTAGTATAATTTTTCTCCGCTATAGAAAAATTCTTTCTTGCAAAAGAAATTGGGTGATCTATGTCTCCCTCCCCTGGTTGGGATAGTAATAAACCCAACACTATGGATGACACATCTACATGTACATGGAGCTCCTTGTTCCAATATGGAAATATTGAAATCAACACAGTTACTAGCTTTTGCTTCAAGGTGTCCAAACCCTTATGACAGTCCTTGTTCCATTGAAACTTTGCTTCCTTCTTCAGTAACTTTTCCATCAACATTGTGATATACACATATCCTTTGATAAATTTTATGTAATAGCCTATATAACCCATATTTTCCCTCAAATATCTTATTGATGTAGGTGGGTCTAAATCGAGAATGAGTACAATCTTGGCTGGATCTACTAGTAACCCCTGATTGCAAACTACATGTTGCAACAAAATTCCAAACGACACATAAAAAATACACTTCTTCAAGTTCAGTGAAATATGACACTATCTACACCGATCCAACATCAACCTGAGTACTTATGTATGATCCTTCAATATAATAAATGCAGTCCAATCATCCAAGTACACCTCAAGGAACTTATGAATAAATTCCTTGAATGTTGTAACCACTAGTCTAGAAAACACTAGAGGGGCATTCTTCAGACCAAAGGGAATTACTGTATACTCATAACTTCCCCATTCTATGGTGAAAGTAGTCTTGTACTATTCCTCCTATGTAATTTTTATTTGATGGTACCCCGAGAATCCATCTGTAAAATAATACATGTCTTGACCTCCTATGTTCTCAAATACCTCATTTGTGAATGGTGTTGCGAATGGGTCATGTAAAAATGCATCATTCAACTTCCTCATATCCATGTAGATCTTGATTCCTCCTATATTTTTGTTCTGCACTGCCATTGGATTGGTTCACTCAGATTCTTCTACTGGTTTGATTATTCTTGCATCCAACATCTTGTATATTTTAACTTTCACCTTTTCCTTGTACTTTGGATTTAACCTACAAGGCCTCTATCACATTGACTTATCTCCTGGTTTCAATGGAATATTCATCTCGCCTAAGTCCCCTGCTATCTCCTTCATCTCTAAAAATGTCATTGGGAACAGGTCTTGATATTCACGCAACAAGTTGACAATCTTCTCAACTRTCTCATCACTCTAGTAATCCCCTATTTGTGTGAAATTCAGATTCTCTKTCATCCCAATATTTACCTTTCRCATCTTCATTGGATGAGTATATGTGGCGGATTCAAGCTTTGGCCCTTCTACTACTCTTTATCCTTTTGTCTCATGTACTTGTACATTTATGGGATCTTCTTCGTCATGCTCCTCCTTAGAKACATTGTAGCACTCCAACAACTCATGGATAGTAATAGTAGTTATGTTTGAACTACATACTGGGACCACCTCCATAGACCCTTCTTCTGTGGATATTTTCGTTCGAATAGCCTATAGTGATGCATCCATYGATGGAGATTCATGCTCAAACATAAATGTAAAYTTGAAACTTTGAGCCAACTCTTCCCCACCTTGTTGTCTCTCTRTGCATTTCCAATTCCAAATACTGGTTCTTTGGAATTGTGTCAAGTGTCAGAATAAATATGTGCATCCATTCTATTTTAGGCACTGAACTCCATAAAGGCATTCACAACACAACATGATTTGTTGGATCACTCTCTCTTGTGTACTTCTGTACAATATTTTCTTTATCATCCATGAACCTTACTTACATTAATCTTCTAAATTGTGGCTAGTCTTTCATTCCATCCTTGTGTGCAACCCACCATCTGATTAGAGTCGCTTTTAGGACAACATTTGGTGTTAACAATATTTTTTGTTCACATACCTGCAACTCAAATTCCTTTACAAAAAAAATTATATTAGTTAATCCATCATACATGTGTGGATCACATAGCTATGTTCCAATCCAGTGCAAGGATTGGGTTATGCATGCACATCATCTAGTTGAGACTTCATACATTCTCTACTGCCAATGATCTAGACCTTCCTCTGAGCTTGATTCACACAAAATGATACTTCTCCAACTTAGCGCACCATCTATAGTAGGGTTGACACAACCATCCATCTGTGCAGTTATGTTACATAATTTGTCAATGTCATTACCTTTGGCTGGTTCTATGTATCTCTTTCCTTTTGATGGGTCCAAGGGTGAAGTAACTTTTAAATAAACAACTTCAAATATCATCTCCCCCCTCTTCAAATTAATGATTTCTTGGTTATAAAAATCCCATTCCAATCCTATCAGTGATGGATATGGTTGACTGTCATCCACGATCTCAATAACTTCAAAGGTTTCCACATTGCACACACCATCTATGTTCACAAGTACTCCCATCAAACGACCAATCGGTACTATTTTGTGCTAATTTGTGAGGCTTAACTAAACAAGAGACCATACTAGCTTGGGTTTTCCCATCATATCCCATGTCTACATAGGTAACAAATTCATGTCAGACCCCAAGTCTAAGATAACATTATCCACATCATACTCCCTAATTTACACAATGAACCTAAATTCTCTGTTGGTCCTATTCCTATGTAGTACCTAGTTTAATATCCTTTGTGTGATGGGAATTTCCCTTCCTCATGTGCAGTGATCAATCGTGTCATAATTTACTCAATGCAGTTTCATCTTTCATTATCTCTACATAAATTTTCAAGGATTATGTTAGCATGCTTACCATTCCAGTTGTCTTCTCTGTCACAATGCGATCTCATACATGAGGAACAAATGATGTTTATTCTCCCTAATTTTGTCCAAGTACTTCTTTT
>SNQJ01S0033377.1:67443-82414 GCA_010110895.2 Picea sitchensis | reverse complement strand
TAATATTCACAATTATTGCGCCATGATTAAACACAAGACATGTCTAATATAATAAGAATCAGATAGAATTCATAAACAATCACATAAGAGACACATGCAACAAGATTTAATGTGGTTCACCCAACTTTGGGCTACGTCCACAATGACTTGATTCTTTATTGGGGGTTTAGTAATTGCTTCAGGCTTTCACACTGTGCTTACAAAGATATATCATGGTTATATTTCTCCTCTCGTATCCTAGTCTATTTGTAGTGCAAGCCTCTCTCTCTCTCTGCATCATCTTTTACATTTAGATATGGATTCTCTCCCTTCCTAGCCTATCCTATCAACCTTCTTACTGATAGGAGTTCTCAAAAGTTTGGAAGAGACTCCACAATAATTCACAATTGTTGCACCTCTTTTGCCACCTGAATGAGAAAAAATTAAGTGCTTACAAGCTTAGTTGGGTCAGCTAAGAAAGATAGCAGTAAGGAAAGGGTTAGAGAAAGAAACATAAAAGAATAAGCTAATAATTAAACTAAGAAAAGAAAGAACAACTAAACTATTGCATAAGGACATAAGAACAAGAAGCAAACAAGACTCATGTCACCAATGGCAAGGCTTTGTATTAGTGAAAAATAAAAACACCAAAGAGAAAGGGTACTTTGGGTCCCTTATTCCTCCAAGGGAGGGCTCTTGGACCCCCAAACTTGAGCTCTTCTTACAACTTGGAAACTTGAAAGAAATGGTGAAAGAATCCCAAGCTAACCCACTCAAGAGGTGAGATGGATTGCTTAAATGGAATGGTGCTAGTATGCCCTTGATAGGAAAAGAGGATTCCCCAAGAGAATAGCATCAGCATAACCTTACAAATGAATTCCTTGAAAATATAGTGCACCCATGGCCTTCTTTTATAACATAACTTTGAGGCATTAATAAACCAACTTTTAGTGTGAAAAGGGGTTGTTTAGGTCATTTTTAGGTCTTTGACCAGCCACCCAGTCGGATCCAGTCGAGATTTGGATGTCAAATCAACTTGGAAGCTGAACCAGAAGTGGGTGGGAGGTTGACCAATCTCATAAATGTGTTATTCTCACACGTGGGCGGATTTTAGCGTCCAAAGACACGCATCGTGCGCATGTGTGCTTTTCTGGTGTTTCTCAATGAAGCATGTGCATGTGCACCCTATGTAGTCATAGCGCATTTTGATTTTTCAACTAGTTACATAGTTTTTGACCTTTTGGAAATGATTTTTGGTAATTTTGGTCCATGGGTGGACTCATAGCTGTTTGAAAATGTTGGATTCTTGTAGCCATTTGCAGATGATATTTCAGTGATAACAGATGCCCCATGATGGATGAGGTTAGTAGCATACGGATAGCCGAAATTCATCAATGTTTATTCTACTGAGAGTATTGTTGTAAGAAAGAGCGATAGTGAGAGTACCAAGAGTGACCCTGTTGGAGGGAGAAATGAACCTGGAGGACCCAACCTTCCATAAGGTGTCAAAATAAATTGTGCACAAACAAGGCGGGCATGCCCCATGCTCGTGTCATGTAACTCAAAAAGGATGTTGTATAGTAACTAAAACTATGTGTTGATGTAGATAACTATAGCACCCTCGGGGGCGGTTGTGATAAAGGCAGAGGACAATTCTGAGGAGGAACATACTTTGAACAATAGGAAATGACACTTGTAAGAAGTATCACAGATTATGTGGGCATTGATAGCCTAGCCAAGTTAAGAGGTCTTCGACATATATGAAAATAAACTGCAATAGTCGCAAAGTAAGACCCATTGCGACATGAAAAAGAGTTGAAGTCGAATGTCGTGGGGGCCAATGACAATAGAGAGAAATTGATGGTTCTCTTTGTGTCGTCTGAGACTCTTCATTGTAAAGGTAATGAAAGTCAAGATACTATCTCCCTTCTAGAAACTGTGTTGATGTCGACAAAAAGGGAGACACGACTCCAAGAAGCAAAGGGCTTCATGAAATCTACCAGGTGAGGCTAGGAATTGAGGAGGTACATGGACGAAGTTAAGATGTGTGGAGACTCAAGAATTCCCTTGGTTGGAGATATATGTGAAGTATAAGTGGTTGCAACCGTTCGATGAGGTCAAGTGTCAGGGGGATGACGAGATGTGGGATAAATTGTGCTAGAGGTGGAACAAAGTGAACAAACTCATAGAGAAGAGGTAGGTGGCATGTGGGGTATTCAAAGTTTATGGACAATGTCAATAGGAGAAGATGATAATGAGTGCCCCAACCAAGGGCAGTATGGGTTTCATTTTCCAGGGAATAAGGTCACCAAGGGTGACGATAAAAATCTATATAAATGATGGAAAGAAAGGCTTTTTACAATTAAATGAATAAAGAATAATTTGGGATGAATGTACAAATACAGAAATGGGTGCCCTAGTGCAAGATGGTTAGGCTGGTTAGTGTGAAATTTGTCTGGAGAGCTGGTGGAGGTTGGGGGCCCCATGGTTGGGTTTTTGCATGAGGTAAATGGAATGGAGGGAAATCTACATCGGGATTCCTTCAATTTTGGGTGGGAGGGATGGTTGAGGAACCATCTTTGGTGGATGTAAATGCCAAACTGGGATTTCCAACACCATATTAAGGAGGGTAAGTGTGGCAACGACTTGAAAAGTCTGTACACCTGGTGGAGGGTAAAAGAAATGGATTTGAGTAATGGCCTAGGGAACTGTCTCCCAAACAAGGGTGTGACCTTGGGGTGAGGTGAAATCATGGACTAGTGGAGTTGATGAGTTCGAAGGGGGTTCTTGAGGGAGGAGCTCTGTGACTAGTGGGATGTCAGATGTAATAGAAGCCTTATTAGGAGGACGGTTATCCTGAATGTTATTCTCGTTGGATGAGACAACACATGCTTGATTGGAAGGATGGATGAGTGGTGGTGCACCATGGTAAGTTCCTAATAAGGATGGCTCTTTTAAAATCCTGGGTCCCATCTCGATGAGTGGGTAAGCCTCAGGATTAGTGTGGATGTAAGGGAGAATGTTATCGATGGTGGCAGAAGGGTTAAGCTCATAATGTGAGACCTGATCGATGGTGATGATCTTTCTATTATAGGGGAACATCATGGTTCGAAAAACGGAAGAGGCAACTGGCTTCATAGCGTACATGTAGCTACGACCAAACAAGATAGTGTAATCGAGTGGGGCATCGATAACTTCAATGTCAATGAGAATGGTCTTGCCCCCAAGTTCGACAGGGACATTTTGAAAGAGTCCTTCGGGAGAAGATGCTGGTCCGTCATAAGCTCTTAAAGTAATGGCAGATGGTATGAGTTCAGGGGAACCAATTTTCTTCCATACATATTTGGAGATGATGTATGTGGATGCACCTTCATCGATGATGCATCGATGAACTCTAATGTTCCAAATTTTTACTGGGATTTGAAAAGCGATGAGAGTGGGGAGACGAGGTTCTCCGCTATCGAGATCAAATGTGATAAGTTGAGTATTTGCTGGGTCGACTGCCCCCAAGGAAGAAAGTAATGATTTCCACTGAGTGGGACAAGTTTGAAGTACTTCTAAGACTGACATGGCAGCTGGAAATTGTGCCAAGTCATTGACCAAACTGTAGTTATGAGCCACCCTAGCCTGAGGGTTATGGACATTCCTACGTAATGGGATGCGAGGGATGCGAAGAGGTGTTTTCGTGTTAGGGTGAGTAGTCATTAACGGGGGTCCTATTGTTGCTGGGATTGTTTCTGGTGGAATGGGAAGAGACTCAGAGGGTGTCTAGTATTGACGATTATGTGTTTGGAGAAGGATTTCTTCCTCACCAGTGAGAAGGATAGTACGATCTACGAGATTTTTTAGGTTGAGATATGGTCCCAACTGTGGTGGGGTAGGCTGCATGTCTTGTTGGGTGTTCATCACTCCTTGGTGTGGAATGGGGTTTTGCAGCATGGCTGGGGTTGGTTGTTGCACATATTGTTGTGGGGCCTACTAAGGGGTAAGTAGTGCTGGAGTATGTGGTCCATTCACTGAGTCTTTCATCTGTTTAATATTAGATATTTGGGGGAAATGATGAGTATAATGACCGAACTCACCACAAAGGGCACAGGGGAAGTTGGTGCGAATGTTGTTGTTATTTTTCCCTTGACACTTGTTGTTGTTTCCCCATGGGGGTTCTAATTCCCTTGGGTCTGGTTGCCCCAGTAGGTTGGTTCTATTGGGGGCGATTCTCGCCTTGACCTGGGTTGTTATTGTTCCAGTTTCTTCCTTTATTTTTGGCATTATTCGATTGATGAGCTGGATTTTCCGTATTCAACTGCTCAAAATTATGATATTTCTAAATGGGAGAGGGTTGAACAAAATCAACCCCAATGTGAGGGTGTCCTGGTGGTGGAGCCATGGGATGTGGATGGCCAGGAAATGGAAAGTACAGATTATGGTGTGGTAATGATCCATAAGGTACATAGGAAGGCGTGGCGCTTTCACTAGTACTTAGATTATAAGCGGAGGTAGTGGGAGTACCTGAACTTGTCTGGATAGGTGGGCGTATGGTGGGTGCTAGCAGTGGCCCACTACTAGTGGGAGGAAGGATAGTAGGGTATGTTTGTTGATAAGGGGGTGGGGGATAATAAGGGGTTCCTCCATATTCCAGCGGATATTGTGGTGTGCCATACATTGGTAGTTGTGGGGGTTGTGGTGCGTGGTGCGTGGTGGTACCAATCAATCCGTCTGTTGAGTGAGACATCACGGGTTTGTCCTGGCCAAATGGCACGGGTTTTGGGAGATCAGGAAGTACTGTGTATAAGTATCTTGATTGTGAATAGATGAGGTTGTATTATTGAGCCTTACTGATGGCTTCTTATTCTGATTGAGGGAAGGTGGAAGCTACATCTTTACCGAGGAGAGAGACAAGTGAACTGAGAAACCAATCAAGTCATTATTGTTTGGTGATTTCTTCTCTGCACAAACTATGTCATCAACTCCACTCGTGAATGTGATCAGCGATATGTGTGGCTGAGGTTTGTTTAAAATTGGAGAGTAGTTCAAGACCATTGTCATGCCGGATTAGTAATTGGAAGAAGGTAAAAAATGCTTTGGCCAAGGACTTGAAAGTTACATGGGACCCTGATTTTTTGTCTACAAACCATTTGGTTGATGGGCTAGTGAGTGTGCATTGAAATAATCATAGTCAGATGGAATCATCCATAATGTTGTTGGAAGAGAACCATAAGTGGAAAGTCATGACATGGTTGGCAGGGTCATCTCCTTCCTTCCCTTCAAACTTGGGAATGTCTGAAGGTAATTTGGTAGGCATTGCAGGCCATGTGGGTTCATGCAATATAGGATCATTTGTGAGTTTGATAAGATCTAGTATGTTGAGAGAGGCCAAATATGGCATCAGGAGTTGTGGTGGAGGATTAGTTCCAACCATTATGTGGGGGTTTTGTGAACTTGACCCTTGAGGGGGACTAGGTGGGTTTGTACTTCCCCTTTGAGAGGAAGTTTCCCCCCTGCTTTCATGTAAAGGAGAACGAGTGGATGGTGGACCTTGGGAATTGGACCCAATTAAGGTGGAACCAAGAAAAGTAGATCCAAAAACAGTGGCACTCACAGGAGTGTGAGAAGGTGGGGTTGTTGGGTTGGAAAAACTAGGAACTCCCCCTAGAATAGGAGGGAGATTTAGAAAGCATCTGGAATGACAGGGGTTCTGTGGGTCCCCTATGATGTCTGAATAGCTGAGTGAATGTGTGCAAATGGTGGTGAGAGTAACGAATAAACAAGATCCTTTGCTGTAATTTTTGAACTTTACACAATATATATCTCAATCAAAATGTAATCAGAAGTGCATCATACATAAAGTGTTATGATAAAGAAGCATATATGTGGGTAAGTGGATTTTGTCCGCATGGGGGAACAAAGAAAAAAAATTATCATGTCCTAAAATACACGACGTCCTTCCTCTCAAATAGCATTGGACCTTCCAATAGTACTCAATAGTGGGGTCTGAAGCCACCAGAAGAGGAACTAGTGAAGGATGAAATAATCAATTATAATGAGGGGTAGAGGGTGCATATCCTAAAAGAGCTGGCGATATTTTCCAATAGCCACACAAAATCTGATCAAGGTGCAATTGCAGCCCACAATTGCCACCTGGTTAGATGTTCTAAAATTTGGTCACTAGGTACCTCAGTCAATGTGCGACATTTAGATTTTTAGCCTAAGAAATGGGTCACGGGCTAGATCCCATCCAAGAGGTGGGTGCCTCAAGGGGTGACTCATAGAACAACCGGACCTTGGCCTTCAACCCTTCACGGGTATCTCCCTGCCTTATGGTGTTAGGAACACTTGACTTGGAGGATTTAAAGTTCCCTATTTGACAACTTCTATTGTTTTGAAAAATGTGAGAACCATATAACATGGAGTTATTTGGATGCCTATCCCCGAAATCCTACCTAGACTAAAAAATTTATTTTGGCACCTCCTATGGAGGAAACTTAGTGAATTTTTAGAAAAAGTTTAGATGTGGTTATTTAAGAGATTGGGGGTGTGAACCAACCTCTTTGAAATTAAGTGGGAGTGTATAGTTTCGTCAAGAAAAGGGTGTGGTGTTTCAAAATCCCTTTGGAGGAAACTTACTTCAACCTCCACGTTTTGAGATGAAGACTATGTGAGTGAGAAGTGACTTTGTGTGTGAACAAGTGAAAGTGTGCCAATTGTTTAATAATTTAGGTGTCACCTTGTTGCATGTGGACTTCGCTTGGTCCTTACAAGTGTTTGATTATCTAAGTTACTATGTGTCGTTGGTACAACCTTGCAGAATTCAAAAATTCCCTCGGAAAGTAGCATGTGGACATGTGGGTCCTTACTATTCATTTAACTCCCTGATGTGATTTAATCTAAGAAAGATTTGAAACTATCCTAGATTGTGATCATGTGGGCGTGTATGGGCCCGTTACAAAACCTTTAAACTTCCCTAGTGATTTAATCTAAGAAATAAAATTTCAACACTATCTAATCTTTGTAGCATGTGGGCATGTACGGGCCCATTACAATCTTGAGATGTGTTTGAAAAATAAACTAAGAGGAGTCTCGAGGGGGCTGTCATCCTCTCCTAAAGGTTTTAATCTTTTTAAGGGAGATGAAATTGTCTTCCAACCTCTTTCTGATTCTCAAGATCACTTTGAAACGTGAGAGAAGAGCATACTCAAGATTGATATCCAATTTATGGTCCCAATGTAATTTTTATATATGATTTCATGTGATTCCAACTTATATTTTTAGTCAAAACAAGCCATCCATGTGGAAAAATGAAAGCAAAAGAGGAAATAATGATTTTAAACCCCCTAAGTGCCTATGTGTTTTGACTAATCCATTTATATGGAGAGGGAACTAAGTGTGGTGCATATTACAACATGCATGAAATCATCTTTAAGGAGGCTAGGGGCCTTCCAGAAATCACAAAAGGGCTTACAATGTGTTTTTTTCTACACAGGTGCATGGGTCTCAAAGTAGACAGAGGCGCATTGAGCGCCTGTGCGCTAACCATACAAGAATCTTGGGTGCAGGTGCGTAGAGGGAGTTGAGTATCACATTGCTTTGGGCACACGTGCGCACGATGCATGACCGTGGTCCAATAAACCTGTGTGCACCTGACAAATGGTCGTGAAGAAAATTTTGGATGGAATTCTCTCAACTCAGCATGAAATTTGGCTTCCTGTAGGTTGGCTTGGGCCATTTATGGTACCTGCAGGTTAAGTAAACAAAAATAAGAGCTAAAATAACCCAAATGGGGTAGGAAATTGATACCTTTCCCCAGTGTAGTCGCCAATCTATTGCACCTCTTTTGCCACCTGAATGAGAAAAACATGAGTGCTTACAAGCTTAGTTGGGTTAGCTAAGCAAGACAACAATAAGGAAATGGTTAGAGAAAGAAACATAAAAGCCTAAGCTAAGAATTAAACTAAGAAAAGAAAGAACAACTAAACTATTGCATAAGGACATAAGAACAAGAAGAAAACAAGACTCATGTCACCAATGGCAAGGCTTTGTATTAGTGAAAAAGAAAAACACCAAAGAGAAAGGGGACTTTGGGTCTCTTCTTCCTCCAAGGGAGGGCTCTTGGACCCCCAAACTTGAGCTCTTCTTACAACTTGGAAACTTGAAAGAAATGGTGAAATAATCCCAAGCTAACCCACTCAATAGGTGAGATGGATTGCTTAAATGGAATGGTGCTAGTATGCCCTTGATAGGAAAAGAGAATTCCCCAAGAGAATAGTAGCAACATAACCTTACAAATGAATTCCTTGAAAATATAGTGAACCCATGGCCTTCTTTTATAGCATAACTTTGAGGCATTAAGAAACCATATTTTAGTGTGAAAAGGGGCTATTTAGGGCATTTTAGGTCTTTGACCAGCCACCCAGCCAGATCCAGTCGATATTTGGATGTCAAATTAACTTGGAAGATGAACCAGAAGTGGGTGGAAGTCCGACCAATCTCATAAATGAGTCGTTCTCACATGTGTGTGGATTTTAGCATCCACAGGCGCGCATCATGCGCATGTGCACTTTTCTGGCATTTCTGAATGGCACATGTGCATGCGCACCTTGTGTAGTCATAGCGCATTTTGATTTTTCAACTGGTTACATAGTTTTTAACCTTTTGGAAATGATTTTTGGTAATTTTGGTCCATGCGTGGACTCATAGTTGTTTGAAAATGATAGATTCTTGTAGCCATTTGTGGATGATATTTCAGTGATAACACCAAGAATAACCACACAGAGGAACCCTTATTCTCCGAACCCATTACATATTTATACATACAATATAGAGATTAAAACACTACTTGGTTCATCCCCAAAACCCATTACATTGCATGACTAATTTAGTTAATTGGATTTTTTGGCTACTTTTTCATGCTTTTCTATCTACATGTTGATTTTGTGCTTTGACTATTGTTCTCATGCTTTTGTGCATCCTTCCATCTTTAGCATGTTGGGCTATTATCCTTCATTTTTTCTCTCTTTTTTCTTTTGCTTCATTTTTCTCTTGATTTTTTTTCTTCCTGTTTTATTCCATTTAATGTGTGTTGTACTTCTGGGTGCACCTCATCTGTGCACTCCCTAGTACTTATTCTTCTCCTCTATGCACCTCTCCTACACATTTCTTCTATACTTAGAATTTTTTCCCAAAATTATATACCAAAACTACCTATCCAACAATATACACTCAATCAAGAAAATCAAATATTGTTGTAATCAAAGTGGACCTATGGACCAAAGCTTATGATAGGGTAAGTTGGATTTACCTGGGACCAATTCTTATTCACCTGGGATATTTTCATCAATTTGTGGCTTGGATGATGAGTTACATTACCTCTATGTTTTTTATATCATAATCAATGTGGCAACATCCTCCTTCTTCTATATAAGAAAGAGTCTTAGACAGGGGTGCCCCTTTCTCCTTTCCTCTTCCTTATAATAGTTGAAGGACTTAGTAAATTATTAAAAGAGGCATCAGATAATCATAGTTTCAAAGGGGTATGCATTGGTCCAACTTGCAATATTAAACGTCTCTTGTTTGTGGATGATATTCTGATCTTGTGCAAAGGTACTAGAAGGATAGTTGAGAAATTCAAAAATATTTTGGAGTTTTTTTGTAAAGCAAACATTACGATTATAAAACTTGACAAATCCATTATGTCCATGTGGGGTATAATGTAGCAAGAACAATGATATTTATCTCACTTATTTCACTACCAGGTGATTGACTTAGATCAAGGTTTAAAGTATTTTTGATTCCATATAAAACCAAACTAGTACAAAAAAGGTGGAAGAAAATAGTTGATTGCCAAAATTGAAAACAAGATAAACAATTGGTGCAATCAATGGCTCTCAAGAGGGGGTAGATTGGTACTAGTTAAATTTTTTATGGAAGAAATACCAGTGTACTGGATTTCATTAGTTTGGGTTCCAAAAGGTTTTTTGGATACAATTAATAAAGTGTGCTACAAATTTATCTAGTCAAGGGATGAAAAAAATAAAGGATTGGTACTAGCATCTTGGAAACAATCCATTGTTCCAAAAGAAAATGGAGGATAGAATTTGAAAAATCCCTTTCTCTTCTGCAAGGAACTAGCTGCAAAAAATGTATGGAGGATAAAACAAGGAAAAGCATTGTGGTTCCAAGTCATTAGATCCAAGAAGATTTTGTCAGTGTTTCATGGAAACCTGCACAGGAGATCTAGCTAAAGCAAGTACAAACAAAGATTATCAAGAAAGGGAGAGAGATTCAATATGGAAGAATGAAAAAATATATTCATACTACTCCAATGAGTTGATGATTGATACATAGATCATGATCAATATGATACAATGAATGAGTGGAATACACTCATATATAGGGAAAAACATTCCATAATTAAGAAAAACAATCAAGCAATTAACTTTCCTTAGGAATGCATGCTAATAAAAACAATCAAGCAATTAACTTTCCTAGGAATGCATGTACGCATAATAGTGATGGTAAAAACGTAAAGTCTAAAATAGAACTAATTAGTTAACTCCTAATTTAACTAGTGTGTCGAAATATAAATTTCTCCAACACCCCCTAAACATCACTATGGAATAAAAAATGAGTCTCAACTACTAGGCTATTTTAGGTACCTCACGCATAATGCAACTAATGAACACTCTAATAAAAGTGATGAAAGAGGGAAACCACGGGAAACAAACCTCCCTCAAAAAGATAAATGTATCGTAAAAGAAATGGTGTACCGCTAGGGAAATTGTGTTGTTCACCGCAAGACATTCCCACAAAGTCTGAAATTTATGCTCACTAAAAGTCTTCGAAGATGTAGAAATATTTATGGATCTAATGAAGTCCTTTGAAACCCGGCTGCTTGTACCCTCTTGATCTTGTGGACCCATATGCACTTCAAAATATTTATTTCTAGTGGAACTGGAACAAGATTCCAAGTCCTCGGGTTCCCCAGGAGGGAGTGGAAGCCGTCATACCCTTCGCATTTTTTGGTTTCCTCTTTCCATAATGGATTTCTCAAAACCTTATTGTAGTTCTGTATATTAGTGGATTGAACCATATAGAAATGCATGGGCATCGCAAGTTCTGAAGCTGAAAGTACATGAGAAGTCTCCTCATGATGAGATCGAGTCATCCTTGAATCCAATGGATTCCCTATAAGGTTTCTTGTTGCCTGAAGTGTGGTTTGTACCTTCTTGGGCATCTGTTGAATCTTTGGTGTTGGATTCTTATCTGGTTGTACTACCTTCTTATTTACATGTAAAGAATCTGAGTGTATGGAATCATCTCTGATGTTCAAAACTGATGGAAGAACAAGAGTATATGCATGTTGCACTAGAGGTACATGCAAAGTACTCTCCTTATGTGTAATTAGAATAGAGGATTCATCGTAAAAAAATTAGTGAATTTATACAACCTTGACTTGTGATCCACCTCACCAATTGCAATAATGGAATTTTCGTGCATGTCAATTACTGAAATTGAATCTGATGTAAATTCAACCTTTTTACCTTTCTAAGTGATATGATAAACTGAGAGAAGATTCATAGAAAGCTTTGGAACATGTAGAACATTCTCAAAACTTCCATTGTGGAGTTCCACTCTCCCTTCTCCTGCTACTACTACTGGAGTGTCATCCCCCATGAGAATAAGGGGGTCTTGAGCATGGACTCAAAGAAGAGAAAAATTCCTCTTTCGCTGCCATATGATGGGATGCACCATAATCTATAATCCATGAATTAGATGAGGAATTAATTGCAACCAGAGCATGATGATTACCTTTCTTAGGACCACGATCTTCTTCCTTCTGCTTCTTGACTCCCTCTAGAATGAAGTTTCCAATGTTTTTCTGCTGAAGTGTCTATTCCATAAGATTGATTTGTTTCTTCATGCATGTGGATTCTTCATGTATCGGTTTATTGCAGTAAGTGCATTTCTTTCCCTTCTTCTTCTTCTTGGAATCTGAAGAGTCTTTGGAACCTGAAGAATCATTAAAGGGTTTGGAATATCCCTCCTTCATGTTCTGTTTGGATGACCCTTTTCCATCATGCATGGTGAGTGCATGTGATTTGGGATCTTTCATGAGGCCCATCTGTATGATTTTTTTCTGCTCTTGTGTAACAGACTCAATGAACTGAGCCAACATAGGCATTTCCAATTTGTTCCAAAAAGACATCTGCCAGAATGGAAATTGGATACATATACAACATATTTTGGTCCTAGCTTGGCCAAGATTGTTAGAATAAGTTGTTTTTCTTGTGTAGACTTATCAATACCACATTCACCCAAGATCAATAGAAAAGATTTAATTTTAGTTAAAAATCTTGTATATTATCAAAACTTTTAGGGTCTAAGGTATTCAACTCTACCTCAAGCATACGACCTCGCATCTCATCCTACTTTCCAAAGAGTCCTTCGAAGGTGGTCCAAATCTTGTTTGGAGTCTTTCATGCGGTAAAATGAAACCATATATCCGTGGATATTAACTCAAGAAGTAGTCTTGTGGCCTCATCCTTGCGGTTCACCCATCTCATCTTCTCAATCGCTGATGTAGGTTCTGTTTCTGTTGCCATCGTCAAATTATACAGTCCTTTTCTTTTGAGTTGGAATGTTTCCTTGGGCTTCCAATCAAAATAATTGTATGGTGTGAGGATTACCACCAAGTTTGACTGTATAATAGTTGTCCTATCCATATATCACACTATTTCTAAGAACCCCTAAAAATTTACTATCAATCTGCAAGTGAAAATTAAGAAATCACGGCAGAAAGGGAAATTCCGACTTACTTTCTGATCAAACAGTGAGGAATCTAGTCAAACGGTTGAAAACCCACTTGCAAAATGGGCTGATTTACTTCTTAAGCAAGCCGTTTCCTCAAAAAATAAATATTTTGGGAGCAATCACTGCTAAAAGGTACGACCACAGATTCGTATTAGTTTCAGGAGACTATCTTGTGGCTTACTTTCTGAGAAAACGGTGAAGAATTGCGCCAAACGGTTGAAAACCCACTTCCAAAATGGGTCGATTTACTTTTTTAGTGGGTCGTTTCCTAAAAAACATAATATGTTGGGAGGAATAAATACTGAAAGGTACGACCACGTATTTAGCTTTCCAAACCACCGATTTTCCTTATTCTTTGTCTTCTCTGGCTTGCTCCAAGCAGCATAACTCTGATACCATGTTAGTGTTTCATGGAAGCCTACATAGGAGATCTAGCTAAAGCAAGTACAAACAAAGATTATCAAGAAAGGAAGAGAGATTCAATATAGAAGAATGAAAATATATATTCACACTACTCCAATGAACTAATGATTGATACATAGATCATGATCAATATGATACAATGAATGAGTGGAATACACTCATATATAGGGAAAAAAATTCCATAATTAAGAAAAACAATCAAGTAATTAACTCGCACTAAACTAGTGTGTCGAAAATAGAAATTTTTCCAACAGATTTCCCCACCATCAATAGAGGATTATGTAAGGAACCTAGTTACGCAAGTTCACAATGCCTCAATCATTTGGAAAGATATGAATTTAGCATTTCACATAGTATTTAATTGGCTAATATAGAAAGTGGGAAAAGGGGATAGAGTTGAAATCGACATTGACCTTTGGATAGGAATTAAGAGATTGCATAGGCTACCTCCTCAGGTGATTCATGATCTCAAAAGCAAATGATATTATTTCCTTAGACAGATTGTGAACTAGGAGAGGTCTACGAATTGGAAACAAAAAGGGCTCACATGGGAGCATGTTGGTTTGTGAGAATATCTCAATGAAATTTGGAAGGATTATATAGAAGCATTAAAATATAGCAATGTAAAAATAAGAGAAGATGATGACCAATTGTTATGGTCTCTCAATCCCACTGGAACATATGTGCCTAAACTTGGATATAGAGAACTTGTTGAGGAAGGACTAGAGGAAAAACAAGTTTTGTGGATAATCATATGGAAGCTAAGGTGTCCCTCCAAAAATAAATTTTTCATGTGGTTTATATTAAACAAAAAGGCTCCTACTTTGGAGTTGCTTTAGAAAAATAAAAAACATTCATGGTCCAAGTTGTTGCAATCTATGTCATCAAGAAAATGAATATATAGATTATTTAATTTTGTCTTGTTAATTTTCAAAATAAGTATGGAAATAAGTGGAAAGAATCATAGATTAAGGAATGATTGGGAAGGAGGAAATATATATGAAGATTTCAGGACTTTGTATTCAAACACGGACAGAACGAAAATTAGAGCCCTACAACTCTAGATTAAATGGGTGATCTAATTTATCAATATTTCAAATTCTTGTCCATAGGTTGAGGAAAAATGAAAAATACATGTAATGAAAGAATATGTAATCAATAAGAACATTCCTTGGGCATACTTTGATAGTTCTTCACAAGGAAGTCCTCCAAAAGGAGGTGCGAGAGGAATATTATATCTTGGTTCCAATCACTATATATTGTTCAAAGTTGGGATAGGAAAGGAAACTAATAACTTCTATGAATTGACAACTCTAAAATTAATGCTTCAACTAGACCAAGAGTATGGTGTTTCACAATTACAAAAATATGGGGACTCACTTCTAGTTATACAATGGTTAAGAAATGAAGCTACAATCATAAATTTCACATTACAACCTCTATACGACGATACACAAATTAAATTGACAACTTTCTCACACATCTCTTGGTATCATATATACAGGGAAAAGAACAAGGTAACGTATGTCCTTTTATAAGAAGGATAGAGAATGGAGTGTGGCACCTAGATTATATCCATCCTTTAGAATGGGCACTCAAATGAATTCACTCATTCACCTTGGTTATAATGATATGTATTTTTGTTTTAAGACAATGGTCAACTTTCAGATTTTGATTTTTGAAAGACATAATTACTATGCCCTTTTAAGCTAAGGAACAATTTTTGTTTTGATGCTACAGTTTATTGCTATGTAAAAGGAAA
>SNQJ01S0033377.1:20001-56856 GCA_010110895.2 Picea sitchensis | reverse complement strand
TAGTTGGGTTGATGTATGTGTCTGTCACCTATTTGGGAAGCCCATGTCTGTTTTCCTAGTTAACTATTGAGGCCACGTAGTGTTGGACTGTGCATTGTTGTTGGCTAGTGTAATTTCATTTTGATCTTTTGTGTAACCTCTCTCCAGGTGAGGGAGGTGATTTTTGTTGGAAGAGACAGGTTGTCAGGCCTGTGAGCAACTCTCTCCAGGTGAGAGAGTTTGTTGGGAAGTGGTTTCTCCCAGAGAGAGTCCAACACCAGCTATGGAGCTCTGAGACTTCTTGATCCAGCTTGTTGTCGAGACCCAGAGAGGGAGGTGAAGCACTGATGGGCTTTGTTTGTGAAGGTGTATACTCCCAGGTGGAACAGGCATGTGGGGAATGAGAGTCCATGAGTAGTGGGCGTAAAAAGGCTTCTTGGGAAGAAATCCTTCCGATTATGCTATGTATATTTCCTTGTAACCTTAGCCTATACTAGGATTCCTTGCCTTGGGTGGAGATTAGTCCTAGCTCGGGGGTGACCCACTGCTGAGCTTGATGAGCAGTGCGGTCTAAGGATGGGAGGTTCATGGAAGGCCTGCACGTGATTGGTGGAATTACCAAGGTTTTCAAAGATAAGTATCACATTATGCTTTAATTATGTTTTTCCATGCCTGTGTTGCTTATATTTATCATGTATTCCGCTATAATCATGAATTACTATTAATCCCATTAAATCTGCATGTTAGCAGTAATCTTGTGCTTACTCTGAGTTACATGTGTTTAATTTGATTTAAATTCATGTTATATATAAATAAGTATGAGCATGTTGTTCCACATAGTAGTGTTTTCCTGACCATTGGGATGGATGACGATCAGGGGAGCATTACAAAATGGTATCAGAGCCATGGTTTCAATGCTAAGCCTGGATGGGCCGGATAAGTGGTCTTTGGACCGAGGTTTTGAGAAGAAATTGTGTCTGGAGGACTAATTTTGGATCTTTGAATGTTCCTAAGTGTCAAGGAGTCACTTGACCATGTTAAAAAGCTTAGGAGGTCTAGCGGTGTTATAAAACTGCAGTTGGTGTGGTATATGGCCACAGGGAGAGAGAGAACTCCACACCAAAAGTGTTGGAGCCATAGGATCTGTTTGGGAGGAAAGAAGATCCCTTACAACCATTAGATCTAGAGAAGGTGTCAGAAGGATATCTGAGAAGCCTTTCGAGAGTATTGAGACACAGAAACTCAAAAACCCGAGAAGATATATGCCGTAGATCTGGGAGGAGGGATCGACCGCTAGATCTTGTGGGGTCGCGCTCGAGTTAGTCACGAGAACCTTTTGAATTTAACAAAGTCAGGAGATGAGAAGTGAGGAGAGGTGAACACCTCCGAAAATTGAAACCCCGAAATCCTGAAACTATCTACACCATGGATCATAGAAGAGGAACTTGACTGTTGGATCGAGTAGAGGATACACCGTAATTTAAGAATTTTGGAAAACAAAAGTTTGCGATGTGTGGATGCACGAACTCTTGATCCTCGAAACCCCAAAACACCAAAAGGATCTGTGTGATAGATCTGAGAAAGGTCTGACCCTTGGATTTCACTTGAAATGGACGTGGACACATGGGTGTGTACCACGTGCCAGTGGGTCGAAAATAAAAGTGAGCATGGTGGGAACCGATGATGTCACCGAAGGTGATGTGGACCCTCCTGAGTGTGCCACTTGCCACTATGGATGTGGGAGACAAATGTGCTCTATGGACCCGGAGGGTAAGTGAAACATAAATTTCAAAATTCGAGGATTGGAATGACAAGAGGTTGGGAGTCACTGCATCATGAACTCCCAGGTACCGAAGACCTGAAAAACAAAAGTGTTTAAGTCTTGAAATCACTACCTTGGTGGGTGACAACTATAATATGGGCCCGAAGGGTAAGGAAATTGAATTTCAGAATTCGAGGATTGGAGTGACAAGAGGTTGGGAGTCACTGCATCGTGAACTCTTGGGTACCGAAGACCTGAAACCCAAAGTCTCGAAGTCCCGAAATTTTCAAAAACAAAATAACCATCGAGGATTTAACTGTTGGATATTTGTGGATCAAAACCCTGAAAACCGAAGTCCTGAAGCCCCAAAAATTGCAGAGCCAAACAGAGCTCAGAAAACTTAGTGGATTCGAAACGTTTTTCTTATTCACGTTGGTTTATGAATGTTGAAGTTTTATTAAGGGTTTAAGGCCTAAAAAACTTCGGTTGACTACATGTTGTGTGTGCAGAGTTCAACGAGTGTCAAGACAACCACAAATTGATGCTGAGTATAGAAATGGAAGAGGTGTGGATTGCCTTCGATTAAGAGAACGAAAGAGAAGGAAGGGATGTCAACCTGGGAGTCGAAGGAAGAGAATTGGATAAAGAAGGGCATATAATGAAAATCATTGAAGGATTGTAGAGAGATGCCTAGGCTCACCGAGATGATAGCCAAAAGCTCATGAGGGTTAGGGATCGATAGGGTGAATTCAAATTAAATATGTTGAAGAGCCTTGAAATAATAGAAAGGAAATTGGAAAAGGAGAGTGACACAAGAAAAACAGGGAGTCACGGGACCCCTGAGAGAAAAATAAGATCAAGGAGTGTCAACAGACATCATCGTCGCTCCCCAAAGCATTCCAGTAGGGAAGCACATAGCAGTTCAAGCCCATCCCCTATCAGAAAACACCGAAGATCTGGAGTGGATGAATTGAAAGGGGAGATGAATAATATTAAGCCTCCTACATTCGATGGAGAACATAATAAGGAGGAAGATGCTAAAACATGGTTGCTTGGCATGAGGAAATATTTCCAACTGCAGAATTATTCCTCTCATGCAGAAGGAAAAATTGTGATGTATCAACTAAAAGGAAAAGAATCCATGTGGTGGGATCAACTTGTGAAGGTGCAACACATTAGAGATAAAGATATCACATGGAAGGAATTCAAGAGGTATTTTGAGAGGAAATACCTGACTAAAAGATACTATGACAGAAAGATGAAGGAGTTCTTCGAAATCAAGCTGGGAAGAATGACCATTGATGAATACGAATGAAGGTTTTTGGAACTACTGAAGTATGTTCCATTCATCAAAGATGAGGCTGTCAAGATTCAGAGGTATCTGAGTGGACTGGCACCTGCCATTGGTGACAAGATTCAGTATGATGATCCTAAGACTATGGAAGAAACAATAAGAAGAGATAAATTCTTATATGAACAACAAAGGGAAAATCCTACCTTTCGGAAGGATTGGGATGACCATAAGAAGTTTAAGAAAGAATAGAGGCAGAAGGGAAACAAACCTCCCTTTTTCAAAAATATTCCTCAAGTACATCCATCGTTTAGAGAGCTGAGAATGGATGAAGTGGGGGAACAAAGGAAGAGACAGACACCCATTCAATGTTGGGGCTGTAAAGAGAACCACAAGTATAGAGATTGTCCCCATAAAAATGGCAAAGCAAGAGTTGTCCATCATGTTCAACAAGCTGAAAAAGTGGAGGACATGGGCAGTAGAATGCCAAGGATATACGCAGCCCTGGACAACAAGCAAGCTGAATTTCAATTGCGCATTATTGAAGTGGAAGGTATGATTAACAACCAACCATTTATTATTTTAATTGATTCAGGGGCTAGCCATAGTTATGTAGATCCTAGGGTGGTGGAAAGTTTTCACTTATCAAGAATCAAACATGAAAAGTCTTGGTTAGTGCAGTTGGCTACAAGAACCAAGAGGAAAGTCACTGATTTGGTTAAGTCCTGTCCTGTGGACATGAAGGGATTGAGCACGAAGGTTGAATTGAATATGATGCCTTTAGGCTCTTATGACTGCTTAATTGGGATGGACTAGTTGGAACAGCACCATGACCTCTTGGACTGTCATAACAAGAAATTTGTGTGCATGGATGAGAGGAATCAGAAAACAGTCCAAGGAATTCCCAGAGTTTTGGTTGTTAGAGAAATCTCAGTAATGCAACTGAAGAAGTGCTACATAAAAGTTTGTCAATTGTTTGCAGCCTATGTGGAGGAAGCATCCAGAGATGAAGTCTCAAATATTGGAGACCATGAGGTACTTACAGAGTTTGAAGACATATTTCAGGAGGTACCCAGACTACCTCCAAAGAGAGATATCAATTTCTTTATAAATTTGATGCCTGAAGCAGCTCCAGTGTCGAAATCTCCTTATAGAATGAGTACGCCAGAGCTGAAAGAGTTGCAATTGCATCTTGAAGAGCTTCTAAAGAAGGGGTACATTCACCCAAGTGTGTCACCTTGGGGTGCCCTATTCCTATTCGTGAAGAAGAAGGATGGGACATTGAGGCTATGCATTGATTTCAGACAGATGAACAAAGTAACTGTCAAGAACAAGTATCCTCTTTCGAGTATTGACGATCTTTTCGATCAGTTGAAAGGTGCGAAAACATTTTTGAAGATAGATCTCAGATCGGGATATCTCCAGGTAAGAATAAAGGATATATACATCAACAAAACCGCCTTTAGAAAAAGATATGGTCATTACGAGTTCACAGTGATACCATTTGGGCTGTCGAACGCACCTGTTGTTTTTATGTGCTTGATGAATGGTTTATTTAGGGACTATCTAGACAAGTTTGTCATAGTATTCCTGGATGACATTTTGGTGTATTCCAAGTCAGAGGAAGAGCATGAACAACACCTAAGGATGGTTTTGCAAGTGTTGAGAGAACACCAGTTGTATGCCAAGTTGAGAAAATGTTCTTTTTATCAAAGGAAGATCCATTACTTGGGGCACATTATTTCAGAAGAAGGGATCATCATGGATCCTGAGAAGGTTGAGGCCATCAGAGAATGGTCAGGGCCAAGGAATGTGGAGGAAGTTAGATCCTTTATATGTCTAGTGGGTTATTACAAAAGGTTTATCATAGTGTTCTCAAAGATAGCTCACCCTATCACTTCCCTGCAAAGGAAGGAGAAAAAGTTTCAGTGGACTGAAGAGTGTGAGAAAAGTTTCCAGCGATTGAAGCAACTATTAACCAACGCTCCAATATTGAGGATTGCAGATCCAAATGTGGATTTTGTGGTGTGCACAGATGCGTGTAAAGAAGGGTTGGGAGGAGTTCTTAGTTAGAATGGATTTGTAATCTGTTATGACTCCAGGAAGATGAAAGAGAATGAAAATAATTATTCCAATCACGATTTGGAGTTGGCAGCAATCGTTCACGCTCTGAGGAAATGGATAGATTACCTCATGGGAAGGAGATTTGAACTTAGAATAGACCATAATGGTCTGAAATATTTGTTTCATCAGCCAACCTTAAACACTAGACAAAGTAGGTGGCTAGAATTTCTGTGTGAATACGACTTTGATATCAAGCATATCAAAGGGAAGGAAAACAAGGTGGATGATGCACTCAGTAGAAAGGTGCACAACTTACATGCTTCAGCCATTAACATGTATAGGAATGATATTAAGGATAGAATTTTGGAAGCTACAAATGCAGATTTGCAGTACAGAGAATTGGTAGCAAAGCTACAACAAAGTGAGATACCACAGAAAGAGGAAAATTACACCTTGGAAGCTGATGGAATACTTCTTTACAAAAACAGAGTGTATATACCCAATGTCCAAGGTTTGAAACTTACGATTCTAAGAGAACTGCATAACGTGACTTATGTTGGACACCCTGGATATCAGAAGACTATGGCCGCAGTCAAGAGCCATTAATTTTGGCCAGGTATGAAGAGAGAGATTGTTGAATACATCGCCATATGTATGGAGTGCTAGAAAGTTAAAGCTGAGCATAGGCACCTAGCAGGGTTGCTGCAACTTTTACCCATTCCTGAGTGGAAGTGGGAAGTGGTGACAATGGATTTTATTACAGGGTTTCCCAGAATAGCCAAGCTACATGATTCAATCATGGTGGTGGTGGACAAGATTACAAAAGCTTCCCATTTTGTTCCACTAAAAACTACTCACAAGGAAGCAAATGTTGTTGATATTTTTTTAAAGGAAGTGGCACGATTGCACAAAATTCCTAAAACGATTGTGTTCGATAGAGATCTGAAATTCACCTCAAATTTTTGGAAGGGATTGTTCAAAGGATTTGGAATGAATCTGACCTTTAGTACAATGTATCATCCTGAGTCTGATGGACAGATAGAGAGGGTGAATAGAGTCATAGAAGACATGCTGAGAATGTATGTGATGGACAAACCATCAAGATGGGAAGACTACCTACACTTGGTATAATTTGCCTACAACAATGGGTATCATGCATCATTGAAGATGATCCCATTTTAAGCACTTTATAGAAGAAAGTGAAATACTCTACTGAGCTGGGATAATCCAACTGATAGAGCAGTAGTTGGGCCAGAGTTGCTCAAGGATATGGAGGATCAAATGATAAAAATTAAGCAGAATTTGAAAGCTACCCAGGACAGGCAAAAAAGTTATACTGATAAGAACAGAACCCACAGAGATTTCAAAGTGGGTGATCATGTTTTCCTGAAAGTGAAAGCTAACAGGAGTTCTCTGAAGCTCGGAAGTTGCGCCAAATTGGCAGCCAGATTTTGTGGGCCATTTGAAATCCTGGAAAGGATTGGGCCAATTGCATACATGCTTGCATTACCTGCATCTATGACTGTACATAATGGGTTTCATGTTTCATTGCTTAAGAAATATATACCTGATGCTAATCATGTTATCGATTGGAATGTGATTCACGTAGAACTAGAAGGTGTCTTGCAAGTTCATCCTGTGCCCATATTGGACAGGAAAAACAAATTGCCCTGGAATCGAGCTATAAGGCTTGTAAAGGTCCAGTGGACCTGGTACGGTCCTGAGGACGTAAAATGGGAGCATGAATATTTTATGCTGGTAGAGTACCCGCATCTTTTTTAAAATTTTGAAAAGCTTACAGATGCAGTGTAAAGTTGCACTGAGGACAATGTAGAAATAAGGGGAGGGGGATTGTAATGTCCCCAAGGCCGATCCCTATTGTAAATCATGTTTATGAAATGAATTGTAATTATTTTTTATAGGATGGTGAGCCAAGTTTATATAAGTTGGTGGGCTTATGTGATTATTAGGCCAGAGAGTCTAAGTGTTGAAGGCCAAGAGCCTGATTTTGTACATGTATCTGTGCACATTATTAATAAAAATATAAACACTGTTGCGTGTAGACTGACCATAATGAATGAGTGATGGGGGACTAAGATTCCACATAGTGGGTAAGGGAATGGGGGCTGGAAGGTGGAAAACATAAGCTAAGTGTTGAGATTAGGGGCTTAAGTCCTCGGGAATAATATTTTAATATTATTCCAAAAAGTCATGTGAAATATATGTTTTTATCCTAAGTTCCTGGAAGGGGGAACATGTGCAAAAGGGAACTCATGTTGATGGAGTGCACATAGATTCATGGGTCACAAGTTTCAACCCAAGCGCATGCAATTAAAATGGATGAGTTGAGCCATGATGGGGGTTCCTCCCCATTCCATCGTCGACCGTCTGAACATGAATCTCGTCTGACCTCTGCAAGAATACCCTCATCCATCCCTGAAAAATGGAAAGGCCTATGTTTGTTTCTAGGAAATTCGTTACACCCTCTGTTCTAAACCATCGAGTCTGTGTTGATCCCTGTGTGGATTTCTTGTCACACATCCCTGAAGACCAGAGCCGTGATTCTATTCTGTGTTGTCGGATTGAGAAAAAAAAACAAAGTGTCCCATTCTTGCTGAGCCTGGTTGGGTTGAAGTATGTGTCTGTTACCTGTTTGGGAAGCCTGTGTTTGTTTTCCCAGTTGACTGTTGAGGCCACACAGTGTTGGACTACACGTGGTTTCTGGCCAGTTTAAGTTCATGCCGAGATTGTGTGTAACCTCTCTCCAGGTGAGGGAGGTGATTGTTGTTGGAAGAGGCAAGTTGTCAGGCCTATGAGAAACTCTCTCTAGGTGAGAGAGTTTGTTGGGAAGTGGTTTCTCCTTGAGAGAGTCTAGAACCAACTACGGAGCTCTGAGACTTCCTGATTCAGCCTGTTTCCAAGACCCAGAGAGGGAGGTGAAGCAATGATGGACTATGTTTGTGAAGGTGTATACTTCTGAGCATAACAAGCATGTGGGGAATGAGAGTCCATGAGTAGTAGGCGTAAGAAGGATTCCTGGGAAGAATCCTTCTGATTATGCTGTGAATATTTCCCTGTAACTTCAGCCTAGACTAGGATTCCTTGCCTTGGGTGGAGATTAGACCCAGCTCAGGGGTGACCCACTGCTGAGCTTGATGAGAAGCGCGGTCTAAGGTTGGGAGGTTCGTGGAAGGCCTGCACGTGGTTGGTTGAATTACCAAGGTTTTCAAATATAAGTATCATCTTATGCTTTAATTATGTTTTTGCATGCCTGTGTTGCTTATATTTATCATGCATTCCACTATAATCATGAATTACTATTAATCCCATTAAATCTGCATGTTAGCGGTAATATTGTGCTTACTCTGAGTTACATGTGTTTAATTTGATTTAAATTCATGTTATATATAATTAAGTATGAGAATGTTGTTCTGCACAGTAGCATTTGCCCGACCATTGGGATGGATGACGGCCAGGGGAGCATTACAGAATCAATCTAGCTACGACCAAGTAAGAGTTTGTAATCGAGAGGTGCATCAAAGACGTCAACCTCAACATTTACCGACTTTCCTTCTAACGTAATAGGCAATGAAAGAAGTACACTGTAGGGTTTAAATCCATAGCCATTCAAAGCCTTAAGAGTTTTGTGTGATTCAGTAAGAGGAGGAGAGCCAATGTCTTTCCAACAAGTAATTGACATAATGCATGTCCAGGCACCTTCATCGATAGCAGTTCTATAGATATTTTTGTTCTTGACAACAACTTGGATTTGAAACGCTAGATGAGGGGGCAGCCTTGTAATGTGATATTCCAGGTAAAAGATTATCAAATTCATATCCGTAGGATAAATTCCACTAAGGGCCTTTAACAGTGTCTTTCGTTGAGTAGGGAAAATCTGAAGGACTTCGAGAGATGACATCGTAGAGGGTTCTTACGCAAGGTCTTGTACAATGTTGTAGTTTTGAGCAGCACACAAATGAGGATTGAAAGAAGACTTTCGAACCATGCTCTTTGGGGGAGGGAAAAGGAATTTATCGGGGCCCGGTCATTCGAGATGAAGAGGACCATTGGGAGGTGGGGTTGAGGGAGGTGGTTGAATCAATGAAGGTGGAACTTTGTCAACTTTCTCCTTAGAAGGAGAGTAATCTTTGGCCCGAGTGGTAAGTGCAACGTCGGTCTTCCTAGATTCACCAATACACATAAGGACATAGGAAGTAGTGGAGGAAGAAGGTTGATCATGGATGACCAATTGGTCCTGTTGTTGAGAAGGAAAGGGTTGAGACAAAACGATAAGTGTATGAGGTTTCATGGTTCCTTGGAGGAACTTTGTGACCTTGACACATATTGGACAGTCCTTCGTGTAGTGATCATAACCACATATAAGGAAATGATAGCAGGTTTTCATTTTTCCTTATCATCAGCAGGTGGTGTCTTGGTCTTGTTGGATTTTGCATTGTTATTTTTATCCTCCTTATTCCTACCCTTTCCTTTCTTATATTTATTCTTACCGGTAGGGGTAGATTGAACAACATTCACTTCCAAAGTTTTATTAGTGGGAGGAGTAAGAGTCAGAGAAGTTTGAACATTAGAAGCATGGGATTTGGGGTTGGTGTGAGAGGCATATGCGGATTGAGGTTGGGCATGGAAAGTACCAATCACACCATCAACAACATGAGATGTTGTTGGGTTTGTTGAGGTAGCAATGGTAGAAGGGTGAGGAGTGTCAGAGAGTAAGTCGTAAAGAGTTCTCGTTTGTGAATAAACGAGATCTAGGTATTGAGCACTACTAATCGCCTTCTCTTCAATGACAACGCTGCCCATGGAAATATCACACATGATTTTATTGATGAATTAGTTGGTGAAACATTCAGCCAATAACTGGTCAGGAAGATCGAGTTTGATCAAGCATCTCTTGCATCTCCACTCATGAATATGATTGGAAATGTGAGTGGCAAAGGACTCTTTAAAGGAACTCAAAATATCGATCCCCATCTCGTAGCGGATAGGTAGTTGATAATGTGTGAGAAAATCCATGGCAAGGGTGTTGAATTTGTTAAATAAACCTCATGGTAATTCTATATACCACTTTGCGGCTGCACCCGTGAGAGTTCGTTGAAAGAGACGTAAACGAATGGATTCGTCCATAAATGATTTGGATGAACACCAAAGGTGAAAGTTCATTACATGATTATTTTGATCTTCTCCTATTTTACCATCAAATTTAGGGATTTCCGATGGTAATTTGGCCATTATGACGAGCCAATGAGGAGAATGATGGATAGGATCATTCAAAATTCTAGAAAAATCGGGTAAGTCCAGAGTGGCTAAAAAGGGAAGTTGTCTGTTCATGTGAGGGTACTGGTGACTTTGAGGAGGAAGTCTCGTGGGTATACTAGTAGGACTGTAATCAGTTTACATGTATGTGTATTGTCCTAAAAGATTCGGTCGAGGATGTCGAGTCATGTATCCCATAGGGTTGGATTGATTAGGTATGTTCCCTTGAAAAGGGATACTCGACTGAACGTTCAGACCCCAAGTGGGATTCAAAGAACCTAGATATGGCTGACCATAGGTAGGGGGTACAAAAATTTTAGCTTGAGAAGACTGCACCCCAGAGGGTTATGGGTTTCCTTGAACATGAAGGTTCCAAATGTGAGCTAACAACTCTGATGTGTTTGGTTCGGATTATGAATTATAAGTTCCAACCTGAGGTTTTCCTCCAAATGGAGGTGGTGCCCCAGTTTGAATTTGACCCCCAAATTGAGGTTTCCCCCCGCCATGAGATTTCCCTCCAGCAGGAATTTGGTAACCAAAAGTGAATAGGCGATGGGTGCTTCCAATTGGATTGGAGCCACTAGGGCCATATCCACCATGAAAAGGTGGATAAGACCCTCTGGAGAGGACCTAGGAAGGTATGGCAACATAACCAGCAGAAGTATTATGCCCAAGTGGAACTCCGTATGGAACTTGGGTAGGGTTATTAGCGGAAGGGTTCAAATCCTGATACCCAAGAGGGAGTGAAGGGATAGTTCTAGATGAATGTGGTGTACCAATGTGATCTTGGTTAACCACCACATTCCCGGTAGGAATCGTTGTAGTACTAGGGACCATAGTAGAATGGGTCATCTGGAGAGGAATGGTCGAGTTAGGACCAACTGACTGGGTGTCTGAACCAATGAATAGATATCAAGTTGTACTAGCAAAGTGATCTAGGGGTATCATGTAAGTAGCAGACATTTCAGGAAGTTCAGGGATGGAAGGTATATCCGCTCCTTCCCCTGAGCCATAAAGGTCTCACACCATGCGAGGTGGGCTTCTAACTATGTTAGTAGTCCAAAAGGGATCATCGGCTCCAGGGCATGAATGGGGTCCAGTTGGGATTCCATAAGTATCAAGAACAAGTTCTTTGTTTGAATTCAGTTGAAGAATATGTCTCTCATATCCAGGAGGGATTTTGAAAGCTTCTAGAGAATCATAAATAATTCAGAAACTTTCTAAAGAGGTGGAACCTTACTCTTGTGAAGTTATAGTGTCCTAGACCTCATTCTATTGAGGAGAGACTTCCGATGAATGAGGGGGTAGAGGGGTAGAATCTCCCATATTTTCTATGGGAAGTCTCTGTACCCTAGACGAATGACGCAGAGGGTCTATATTCGCAGAACAAAAAAATTGTGGAAAAAATCTATGGCCAACTATGAAAACAAACAACACTCGTTGATAAAATATAGAGATCAAACCAGGAAAACAAACCTTATTATTCTGAAGTCACTATTTGGTGACGAAATCAAACATTGCGAAATCAAGACAATAAGGGGTTGGGCTAGGGTGGAAAAGTTACGTTGATGACCTGCTTAACAGACTTACACCTTGGTGCAAGCTCCCACACATAATCATGGGTATACCCTCCAAGGATTTCAAGTGAGTCTGGCCAACATCGATTCCAGGTACCGTGAAGACTTGTCCCTCCACAGTCACCTTGTGTAAGACCCTAAGAACATAGGCTACTAAAGTTACCACAAACAATAGTGATGCCCAGGGAAACAGTTGACAGTTCGATCCATGCGCAAAGAAAGGGTATCTAGCCCAAAATCAACTTGAGAGGATTCCACTCATAATTGTGGGTATACTTTCAAGAGACCCCCATAATACACACAATCTCTACACCAAGACCAACCAAGTAGGGTGAGCAACTCTGCCAGTCCCAATGCGACCTCAAGTTTGACCCTTGTGTGAGAAGGGATTCCCAGGACAAAATTTTGTAAATGGAATTGAACACTCCCTATCACAAGATTCTATTGTGTGTTTTGTGCTTTGGAGAGTGTGTCTCACAGCCTATTCCAAAGCTCTAGCCTAGCTAATGTTTGTGTAAACGAGCCCTAGAAAATAAAAGTTGCTAGTTAAAATTTAGATTACACAATGTTTTTAGAGGTTGTTTTTTAGTCAAGAGGGAGATGGATATGAAATTGATGTTGTAAGAGACCTTGACCAAATAACATGAAAATAGATATGAATGATGAAAATTTTTGTTCAATGAATTCTATGTACAATAAGGAGAAAGTATTCTTCTAGAATTACGAAAACTACAAAGTATAATTCCTTTTCTTGATTGAAATACCAAACAATCATGAAAAATGAAATTTCTCAATTTGTTCTCTCTCAATTTTCTAATGCAAGTATTTTATTTATAAATAATTACGTAAAAGAATAAATGAATTTAATTTTCCTTTCGAAAACCAAAACAGGGATGGAATGAAGTAAGGACAAGTAATCAACGAAAACGAATATACTTAAAAAGCACCCAAATCAAAAATTCAATGAAGATAAAAGTAAAATGTGACAAGAAAGCATGTCATCAAATGTAAATGAAAAAATGACTTTCCAGTCAACAAGCAATCTAGACAATGTAATCAGTCCAAAACTTCAAATCCAATCAAAAGACTTTTAATCAAACAAGCACTCAGATGGGAAATCAGAGATTATACCCCTGTTGATAAAAATCAAAAAATAAAACTGGAAAGATGACTAAGAAAGGTGTTTGATCTCCAAAAACCAATCAACAACAAGTTAAACATTCAAAAAATAGTCAAATGCTGGCATTAAAGGTTCCTCCCAACTGAATAAAGAAAAATTGGGCATCAAAAGAGAATAAGAACCAACCCAAAAAAATTTAGAGACACTGCTGCAACCTAATAGTAGGTTACAGTGCGGAAATCAAGAGTTTCCGCAGGTCAGTAACAGGTAGGGTGTGGAAATGTTTCACTGAAACAAACGACAAGGCTGCGGAAATCAAAGGTTTTTGCATTCTATGTATAGGGAATAGTGCGGGAGTGTCTGTAAAAAAATAAATTTGAAGAGAGGATAAAGGATCTAAGTGAAATTTAAAATCCAGAGAGTCTGAATGGATATCCCACAGACTCAGAGACTGAATTCAGGTGAAAAAAGTAGGGTAAAAAAAATTGCCAACAAAAACCCACAAACAAGTCGTATCCCTAGTATGGTCATCAATTTTGTTATCAGATAAATCAATGAATGCAGACATAAACTAATCTCCTTAGATCCACATGGATCTAGAACAAAACAAGATGGGACATGACGCTTTCCCTAAGTTACAATCATTGAATTTATTACCAAAGAAAGAATGGATGACTTACCTTTGAGATCACTTCCTTATATCTTTTTTGTTCCTGCCTCGCTTCGGTGCTCTTGTGAAATCAGATCTGTAATGACACAAACCAATCAAAGTGAAAGCAACTATAATAGATTCAATGAAAACTTAAACATGTGATCAAGGAATCATGTAATAAAATAAGAGTGATTTTATGGGAAAGAAACATGCCACTGTATTATATTAAGTAAAAGTGGAACATACAACCAAATTTCCTTGATGTTGCAAATTCCCTTTTAGTGGTTCTTCATTCCAACAAACACTTATAATTGTTCTGAAATTTGCATGAAGATGATCCACAAAATCTTGATGGAAAAATGGAGACCTAAAGAATCAACTGAGACAATATCATTCACACAATCTCTATCCTATTCTTTCAGCAGTTCTCTGCTTAATATTGCTTAACCTTGCTTAACCTTTTCCATGAGAAACCCATTATTATATAGGAGAAAGTGAAGTGGTTTAAAGGGATGAGGATGATCCCACCAGATCAGAGAAGCCAGTAGGATTACAACCATACGAACACCACTTCACATTCCAGAAGATTCCCCTTCTAGAAACTTCATGAACTTCTTTCTTATTTTATCTTTCAAGCACTATCGCACCCTGCCTATATAGAAACCTATGGAAATCCTACGAGCCAGCTATAGAGAAGCCTGCGGAAATCAAGGATTTCTGCACTATGTACCACATGCAACCTGCGGCCTCATTCTAAAAATCAGTTTTGCAGAGGAAGAAAGTAGTTACTTTTATCAGGCAAAAGATCATTCTGAGAGCCTGAACACATGTTTGTGAAGTCATCATTAGGGTGACAAAAATAATCTGTAACACTCATGTCAAATCCAATATATTTGAAAAGTCAATGAAGTCACCACATTTCTACTACCTATGTGACCAATCGAATTCACTCTCTTCACTCATCCCACAAATTGTAGGATCCCAGGGAATGTCCCATCGCTATTGCAACGATTCCTTCCATGGCACCATGGTTCACTGATGAGTCTACCCAATTCAAGTGTGAGTCTAGATTCATTGGTAAATCTCCCATATTCTTTGTCACCTGCATATGAAACGTCCCAAGTCCACAAGTCTCGCACATACAACAACTACATCCACACTAATTCTTCGTTCATGTTTCATTTTAACCTGTCTATGTGATTTTATGATCTGTATAAGTAAAAAAATGCCTCCGTAGTTGTTCCAACATATTGTCCAAAGTGTTCCAATGTAAACAAATCACACAACTCTCGTTCGGATTTTGGAACAAACCAACTTGTTTCTGCCCCAAGTCATTTCCTTCTTTGGATTCCTATTGCAATGCTCAAGTCATCACACAATTAATCAAAAAAAATATGGCTAAGGCACCCATGCTCCAAAGAACCTCATCTGAACTCCTCTCAAATGAAACACACATCTCATTGTCTTCTTCTTCATAATGATCCCTTTAACGAACTTCATAAAAGAGTTAGACATCAATCAAACTTGTCCCCATATCTATAACCAATTATACCTAATTCCACTTCTTGAACTTAGCCAAGTAGGTTTCCCCAAGTCCTCATCCACATATGCCCCCATTAGGTCACTCTGAAATACTCTGTGACTCCAACAAAGGTTGCAAAACTCTCCCACGTCTATGATGAAAATAGGTCTCCCTTGTCTTCGATAAAGTCTCCCCATTCTCCCTCCAAAGGAATCAACACAACAATCTAGATTCTTCCAGGAAATTGAAACAATCATGATTGTTCACGACATATTCGACAACCCATGGCTCAAGTATTCTTACTATCATAGTTTTCACTGCTTCCATTATTGTTCTATTCTTTCTTTCTTCTACACTGTTTTGTTGAGGATTATAGGGAGTGGTGGACTCCCTCTTAATCCTTGAATCTATGAAAAATATTACAAATTATTTTGAGGTGTATTCTCCTCCATTATCTGACCTGAGTATCTTTATTTTTATCTTATAGAGATTTTCTATCAAGGCTTTGAATTCCTTGAATTTTCCAAATACGTCATCCTTTGATTTCTAGAAATAAACCTAAGTCTTGCAAGAATAATCATCAATAAATGAAACATAGTATACACACCCACTAAGAGACGTTGATGGCATTGGTCCACATACATTTGAGTGGATGAGCTCCAAGATTCCTTCTGCTTTATTGTCTCTCTTTGGGAAAGGATTCTTTATGTTATTTCCTTGTGCACATCCCTTGCACACACCTTCATGATCAACCTTGAATTATGATATACCTATAACTACCTTTCTTACATATGGTAAGGATTCGTAGTTGATGTGAGATAGTCTTCTATGCCAAAGTTCACAAGGACTCTCAATGGAGTGAGTCAAGGTTGAATCTGCGTGACCTTTTAACTTATACAAGCCACCTTCTTCTGTGATGTGAGATAGTGTTCTATGCCAAAGTTCATGAGGACTCTCAATGGAGTGAGTCAAGGTTGAATATGAGTGACCATTTAACTTATACAAGCCACCTTCTTCTGTTCCAATGACAATTGCATCTTCTATAGTTTTTCCTTTAGGCCACATAAGAAATTCACCATCTATGAATGCAACCATGAAAACTTTCTCATCTAAATATGAGATAGAAAGTAAGTTATTTGTCAAACCTGATACACATAGTACATCCTTCATTCTCATCAGGGTCCCTGAATCAAGTTTGTAGGTGGATTCTCCCACTCCTTTGATAGGGTACTAGTAATCATCTCTGAGTGTAACTTTCTTGGGAAAGCTATTTTCTGTAAGGCTAGAGAGAATGTCTCTCTGACCTTTCATGTGATTAGAGGAACCAATATTTATGAGACAAGTATCCTCTCCAGGTGTCACAGATCCCAAGAGGGTAGAAAATAAAACATAATCTTCAATCTCTTCTTTGGTCATCTTCGTGGGTGGCTCATCATCTTCAAGTGCGTGGAAATGATGTATTTTTTTATGTCTCTTCTTATATTCTTCCCTTCTGGAAGGAAAATTCTTAGAAATATGTCCCATATTATCACAATGATAACATTGATAAGAGGAGACATCTTTTTCTCTTCTTTGACCCTTCTGATATTTCTAGAATCTCCTTAGAGGGTGAGATTCTTTATGGAACTGGGTGAATCTCTTTGGGGAGTGAGATTCCTTATGGAGGTGGGTATCCTTTTGGAAATGAGACCTTTTATTTCCTCCTTTAGCATGAGTATATAGGGCTTAGTATTCATCCCTTAATAGTATTGCTTCTCAGTTGGTTACTCTTGCTTCTTCTTGAACACATTCTTCCCAAAGACTGTCAAATTGGATTTTATCCTTTCTTGCATATATGGTTTGCATGAAGTAATCCAAAGGTATTGTGAGACCATTAAGGTTTGTCATCATGATTTCATATTAATACAAGTTGTATCCAATTGCTTCTAACTATTATTTGAAATGAGTAACCCTATAGAAATAGTCTTGAATTGTTTCTCCTTTCTGCATCTTTGTATTATTGAGTTGGGTCCTCAAGTTCATCTTCCTGTTGATGTTATTTACTTCATACATTCTGGTTACAACATCAAACATTTATTTAGGATTATTCTTAGAATACACTTGAGGGATCATGTGATATTTAATACAGTTTGCAATGATCCTTTTAGCCCTAACCATATCCTTCTTGTACTTTTCTTTAGTTGCATCTTCTTTGGGTTATGATACATTTTATTTTATGAATTTTTCAAGGTCATTCTCTTCAATAATGAGTGAAATCCTGTACTTCCAGGAACAAAATTTTTCCACACCTTCTAATGTGTCAACAAGCTTGGTGTTTGTAGACATCTTGACCTGGAGCTAGGAAAATGACCAGAAAATGAAAGTTCTCAGAAAGCGATTTTGAACTTACCAGGAGATGCACTGGGATGAGACAAGTAGGTTGGAGCTATTTGTTTTCTAAAAATCCAAATTTCACCCTTTGAAACTGGACCTGTGCAAATCTAGACTCGTACTGGTTATGCTTTCCTGGTTTTCTAGTAGCAGTCAAAACTAGGGTTTCACTTTCTGGAGGCTCTGGACACTAAAAAGTTGTGCTCAAGATGCCAAGTGATGCGCTAGACTAGGGTGCACTTCCCTAGATAGTTTTTATGCATAAATTATTCTCCAATAAAAATCCTTAATTTCCTTATATGATAAAAATGACATTTTTAGATACCCAATGAAAGGTGCTCTATTCACTCAAGCTCTGAAACCATGTTAAATTTAGAGTTTTTATTAATTTATTTTCAATTTACTAGAGCATAAAAACATAAGTAGGATCACTGAAAGAAACATGATCACAAGGTACATAACATTTTATCCTGGGAAACCCTCATGGGGAAGAAACCCAAGAAAAAAATTCCTCAATAATAGATTTCCAATACAATGCCAAGACTAAATACCAAAAAACTAACTAATATACAACACTGAGAATGCACCTCTCTTCTGCTTCTTGTAACTAAAATTACCTCCAAAATATGTGCACTTGTTGAGTGACTGAGTGAGTGAATGAATGAGGCTCCATCCTCATTTATTTATATTAGTTCAGGGTGTTATCGGGCAAATTGTTAAGTGTAGACACAAATCAATCCCCCTAGCTTCACTATGAAACTAGAACAAAACAAGACAATACACTACTATTTCCTTAGATTTCAATTATCAAATGAGAAATGGATCTAGAACATATGTTTTAAATATCGAAGATCCGACTTCGCCAATGCAATCCAAGCTCCAATGTAAGGCTTATGGAGAAATATGTGCAAAGGAAAAAAAGCCAACGAAGACAATAATAATAGAGCCTACTTGATATGAAACTATGTATATGATCAAGGGATCATACAATATGGACAAATAAGATTCATATAGGAAAGAAAAGTGCATTTGTATTAAATAATAGGAAAAGATATTACAACCAAAGCCTTGATGTTGTAAGGTCCCTTCCAAATGTCCCTCATTTCCCACACACTTATAATCCATGGATTATGAGACTGTAGATCCAATAAATACTCACAATATATCTTGAAAAAGCAAAGCTCCAAGCCAACATAGGCCCAAAAACTCCAAGCTACAAAAGTTACTCAAACCTAATCAAACTAAATTTCCCAAGCTAATTTTCTTCGTGAGAGCTCCTCTTCTTTTATAAGATAGAGAGGATAAGGTGAGGAGTTTAGGATGATCCCACTAAATCATAAAAGTGAGTAATATCCAAACCAATCGGAGGCCACCTCACCATAGAAGATTCTCCTTTTAGAAGCATCAAGAAGATGCTTGTTTTTCCCACGTACAAAAATAGTTGCACCCCTAGAAATGGACAGAGTGTGACGACGTCCCAGGCCAGGTATAGTACATCATGCGACAATCTGGGATCATCGCATGCCTAGAACTGGACATGGTGTGACAATCCTCTTTACTAGGGTTTTTACAAAGGAAAATATGATTTCATCTCTCAGGTAAAATTGTTCTCCCTTCTTTCTTCAGAAATTTAGGACATTGATCCTTCTGAAGACAAAATATAGGTTTACATCATTAACATTCATAAAGGTGATGAAAATAATGTGTAACAAAGAGCCCCCCAAAGTATGAAGTTAGAACATAGTGATAGCTGAAATACTTTGTTGAGTGTGTGTAGGGAACAAGGAACATGTTGGTCGGAAACCTGCCAACAAACAAGAAAATACAATATAATAATATATCATCAGTGAGGTAGGAATTACCATACTCAGAATACAAATGACTCAAATCATAAATGTCAACATGCGAAGATCCATGTCGAGTAAGACAGTTCATGGCCACCAAACATACTTTGTGGATCCATGCCAATATGACTCAAGTATGAACATAGCCACGAAAAATACATTGTGGATCTATGTGTTAAAGACTCAAATTTGAACATAGACACGAGACATACATTGTGGATCTATGCACTAGTACAATTTGAATATACTCCAATGTAACCTGAATCTGTCAAAAAATATACAGGGTCTTCATCTCCACCACTTTATAGTATGAATCTAACCATGTGAATACATGTGTTGAAGTCGAACATGGTAGAAACCACTTGATTACTATTCATTAGTGTATATCATTAACAAGTGCGAGGGAAATCACCATTAATGTCAATGACTCCCAAGGTACACCAGTACAATCCAACGGGTGCGAAGTAATGAGATGAAGTCAAACACTCGACAAAATCTCCCAATCATGGGTCAATACTGAAAACCCACTATCGGAAGCAAGGAAACTTCCCATTGAGGCATGCAGGTTCCAATGTACCAATTAGTTTCTAAGTCTAATTCCTGGATAATAAGCTGAAGTCGACACGAAAAGACTCGTCACAAAAGAGCCTTAATGTATCCCCCATCAATGACATGAAAGAGGTAACAAGATTTGAAGTAGATCAGAGTAACAAGTGATTCAGGACTAACTCAGGGATGACCAATGCAATAGAATGCTTAAGGACTGCAGAAATGGCTAATGCAATAGAAGGATTTCTAGGTTGAACTTCTCTTTGAACATATTGAGGACACGACAATTGTCTTAGAAACACTGACTAAACAACATGGATCACAGACCAATTTGTAATCTTATAAAAGGAGTATGATCAAGAGACAAGTGGAGTTTCCAACCTAGACACAAAGCGAGTGAAAGGGTGTCATGTTCAAAAGTGACTCTTCCATGGAATACAGGTTTAGATAAATTTCTTTCCCAATTTTTTGCCCACCATCTCTGACGAGTACATCTTTATTTTTACACAAGCTTGAGGAGGATAACATATTCTTGAACTATAAGCTCATCCTTTGGATGAGTCCCTCGGAGTATGTTTAACGAACCCTAGGAAGGAGTGGTTCAGTTCCATATGGGCCTTTCGATGTTTGTTTTATGAGTTCAAAGAAAGAAAACTCGTGGCTTTTTAATGTTTAGAGAGTCTGAAAAACACTTAAAGAAAACTCCAAAATGTCCTTTTTGTAAAGTAGTCAGATGAGACCAAAAAAGAGATAAACCACCACTCAACAGACATTTTCTTCAAATACTTTAACGAGCGTGAAAAGAACAAGATCGCTCAGCCATATTTTCATGTTTAGAGAGTCTAAAAAGAGCTTAAAGGAAACTCCAGGGGGTTCCTTTTTCGTATAACCTTTACAAGTCTGAAAAATTGATAAACATTTACTCAATTACATTCTCATGTATTTACGGGCACAAGAAAGAACAAAGGCTATGCTTGGGATTGTTTTGATTTTTACAGAATCTTAAAACAAAACAAAACTCTGCTTCAGATAGATTTTATTTTTACACAAGCTTAAAACTAGCCAAAACTATGCTTGGACCTGGTTTCATTTTTACACAAGCTTGAACTAGAGGAAACTATGATTGAGGTAGGTGGTTTCATTTTTACACAAGATTGAACCAAAGTGAAAACTATGATTGCGACTTCCCAATGCATGTTTCATGAATTTGCATGGTTGGTACTTAGCCCCCAGCTTAAGAAGCTAGCAGCTCAACTTCAACATGAAGTCTAGAGGCTAGAGGCATTTCCCCCTAAGCTTCGTGTTGTCCAACTGCAAAGGTGGATCAAAATAAGATTCAAATACTAGACGAATGACTTCACTCAAACAAATAGGGGGAACAATCTGTTTTATTTTTTAACGAGCTTGACACAGGAATAATAAATATGCTCGAGAATCCAGGTTCAATCCCCAGACCTCTGTTTCATTTTTTAACGAGATCGACCCAGTAAAATAACTATGCTTGTAAGCTCATTTTCATTTTTTAATGAGGTTTCTACAAAGATGTGAAAACTATCCTCGCAACTGGTTTCATTTTTTAACGAGCTTGAAATCAGAAAACCATGCTCAAAGATGGTTTCATTTTTTAATGAGATTTAAATTAGAAAACCATTCTCAAAGATGGTTTCATTTTTTAATGAGATTGAAATAAGAAAACCATGCTCAAATCTGGTTTCATTTTTTAATGAGCTTGAAATCAAAAAACCATGCTCAACTTCTCTTCTTGATCATGGCTTTGAAGAGGACAATGATCTAGAAGAACACCATGTCAAGGAACAAAACTTGGTCATGGCTTCCAAGAGATGTTTCCTTGATGGAAGAACCACACTCTGGGAAGACACCATGTTGAGGGTTTTGATGGGGGTAAGGAGATCATGCTCCAATATCCCTACCGAAGAGATCACCATGTCAACTACTGGATCTAAGTCTTAAGAGATTGAGCATAGAGTGAGAGGCTCATCTGCATCAGCAGTTGAAGGCATGGGAGACAAAACCACATAATTGACCTGTGGTGGGGGCGATATCGCATGCATATAATAAATTTTTAGGGAGTTCATTGAGTTGATGGTCAAGTTAGGTCCAATGAACGAAAGTTGATCAATAGTCACAATTCTTCCATCATGAGGGAAAGATATTTTTATCACTCCAAGAAACTCTTTGAGGTTGTAGGTCAAATATGCTTGGTAACTTAAAGTAAAATTTCTTTTCTATTTTTGTATGTGTGGATAAATGGGATAACTCAACTATACTATGGCCTCCAAACAGTCAAAATGAATAATAAAATGAACTAATGCTTTCAAGGATCAATAATCAGATAATAGCTTTAAAATTAGTGAAGAAATCTATACTTATTAACGAAAACCATAGATGTGATGGGTCAAATAATATAGTGAAGAATATTATTAATTCAAACCTATGAAATGACTAATGAGATGACAATCATTTAGCAGTTAAAACAAGCTTGAAATAAAGTACAGAAGAAAGGATGGAAATTTCATATCTATAGAGAGAGAAAATTGTGATCTGTATTATCATATGAAAAGTCTGTTACAAAATAGTATAGTTCCTGTATCCAAAATCCAACCTCCCCGACGCATCAATAGTTTGTGGATTTATAGCCTTTACATCAAGATTTTAGATCCTATTTTAATGGATCTGTAATACCTAAAATAAACATAATAAAAATAAATATTTAGCATATATGATCTAATCTTATCATCATAAGTCGAAATTGACAGATGAAGCATTATTTGGCAATTTGCTTATGAAAATCACAGATTCATAAATTTTTCTTTGATGACTGGGCGATTTGTGTCAAGAGTAATCATGCCATTTGGGGTTATTTCCTTACCATATGTCTTTAAAACTTAATGAGAAAGATATTATAGCTTCTCCTAGTTATTATCCATCATTTAACACCTTTCCCACATGTTCCAGAATCCAAAAATCATGATCTGGGTAGAAAAAAAATGTTTCTTGACTCTTCTGTGCTTTCACCGGCTCTTTTGTCTTGAATCTGCCCCTTTGGCCAGTAAAAAGGAAAACTTTCACCGGCTCACTACACTGTGAGAAAAACCAATGAGCCAATGAAAGTGCAGATTGTTTAATGAAAACTACCTTGGGAAAAATCAAATTTATGAGTCATGGAGAGTCTGTTTTACATGCTTGTATAGTCGATTGACAAATAGACATCCTACAATTTCCAATGGTACTTTCAAATCTGCATTTAGAGCTTGGGAAGGCATTAAAAATTCCCCCACAAGATGAGGCATCATTTTTCAAACAAATTTCAGAATGAATTATTTGATTGCTAACATTTGGCTCCAACTGGGATGGAGACCTCCCTGCGAGGTTTCCAAGAAATTGGAAGACCTTGTGCCTTTAGTATTGGGCATGGATTCATTTAGAATTTACGATTTATCATCTGAAAACTTGTAGCAAACATGTAACCTGCTTGTTTATTCATTAAATCAATCAAATGAAAATAATCAAGTTGCTCGTTTCCCTCAGAGATCTCAATGCTAAATATAGACTGCTTAATCTTTGTCTGAGAAGAAAGCATGATGAACTGTTGATCTGGACTTTTCATCTCATCATCTTTCTCTCTATATCTGTTGCAATATTCCTATGTCTATAAATCAGCAAACTAAGGGATGTCCTTAGTCTCTGCTGCAGATTCTAATCTGGAATTTTGATCTTCACTGCAATTTTGATCAACAAATTTATAACTAGTATCAACCACATCATGCACACATTTCTGATCATCTGTCTACTAAAAAGTAGAACTAGATAAAATTCTAGTAGACAACAAGCCTTCACAAATTTCAACATCTTCTTCCTTATCATAATTTGAAACAACATATTCACAAGGAGAAAGAGGATCTTTTTGATGCTCTAGCTGGAGATAAGACAATATTTGAAAATCCTGTTCCTCATGGTTACTGCAACTTCCCTCAATTTGCAAATCTGGAAAATGTGGGCTAATCTCACTTATTTCAACGAACATTCTGATCATCTCCATGTGTAGCTAACGAAACCAATTCTTCAGATTCATTAAAATCAGAAAATAGAGGTAATAGGAAATCTTTCATCTCTCCATTACTCTTTTCTAATTCATTTTTATGAGGAAGCACATCACAACGAAGATCATTTGAAAGATGATGTATATTGTGAGTAAAATATTCTTCTCTATTTAGATCTTCAACTTTAGAATGCAATTCATATTTCTCACAACAATTATCAAATAAGAACTCATCTGAAAAGTACTTGTTGTCTAATTCCTTTTGCAGAAGTGGTCCTCCTCGCTTTCTTCCCATCATGCAATAATCACAGGTTGATTTGTACATGGTTAACACAAAGAACTTTTCTAAATGGAGAAGGTCTTGGTGCTAGTGAAAATGATCATGTGCTGTCAAATGATAATAAGAAAACCCAAATATAGAATTTGAAAGGCGTGAAATTTGAAAAAAAAGGAATGATGGCCACGATTTGATGTAGACATAGATCTGGTACTTGATGTCTGGATGTAATAATGATTAGATCATTCACCACTCTTAAAATTGTCCTCCGTCTTCCACACAGAATATATGACCAAATCCATCATCATATTCCACTAAGACATGGTGAAAACGTGTAACCGTTCATGTGCCTCCATTTAAATTGTGATCATGATTACATGACATGTGTACAATATGTATTTTCGGGTTCTTAAGGCATTGGAGAAAAAACCCAAATCTGCACTTTCACCCGCTCACTTGTTTTCGGAAATTCCATTTAGTCGTTGAAACCTTGAACTTTCACTGGCTAACTTCAACTTCAAAACATAGATTAGTCGTTGAAAAGATTTTCTTTGATTTTTTGAAAATGTCTTTTGACAATCGATTTATTATAAGAAATAACAAATTATATCCTATACTTTGATACTTGAATTTTCTAAAAAAAAATTGTATGGAACTCTATTTATGACCATGCCATCACTAAAAAATGAAACAAACTGACTGGTACATTTTTGGAGATAACAGATGGCTTTTTTCACCTAATCCTCTGCTAAACTGAAAACTGTATGTAGTTTGTTGTAACTTGCTTGCTTATTTAAGAAATCAACAACTGAACATGATCTAGTTTCTTGTATGAGGAGCTTATTCTCACACCTACTCCTACTTCTAATTAGTAAGGGAAAACCGATCAAGTAAAACTAAATCTCCAATGCAACCAAGAAAGAAATTGATTTACTGGTAACCTCCTTGATCTGAATCCGAAAAGAAAGGAAACCATAGCATGAAAAAATATAGTTTGAAAAGATGGCAGAACCAACCATCATCTGACAAAAATATCTTGACTTTTATGTTGCTCATAAACTCCAAATAGTCAGCAATAGGGTCAATAAATCCCTAAAGAAATACCTACCTTTGTTGATGTTCCAACTGAAAGATGAAATTATGTTGGTTTCTTCCTTCACTGATGTCAATGTTGAATGTGGACTGTTATTCCTCTTTCAAATGAAAATACTAGCTCAACTGTTGATTTGAAACTTTCTGCTCCTCACCTTCCTTCTCATATCCACTGAAATCTGCCTTGGTCTACAAATCAGAAAACTGAGGGCTTCCCTTAGAATCTGCTGCAGATCTGAAACTGTCACCTGCTAATGTGTCAATCTGATAATCATCTTTGGGGTTTTCAAAGGGGACAATCTCATCTTCATGACAACCTAAGTCAGTAGATGCATTTGATACAATGACAAAAGCATCACTATGGTTATCATAATGTGGATCACTGACCTCTTGATCATCATGAGAAATATCTTCTATTGCATCAAAGTATTCATAATTATCTGAATCTTTATTCAACACACTAAATTCATGAGAACATTTTGGATAAAGAAGATCAGCTGAAAACTTTGTTTTGAAAAACAAATGGAAGGCAGCATGAAAATTTGCCAAAGAACTGATACTTTCATTTGGAAGAGACTGGCACTAGTTAAGAGAAAATCCCTCTAATGATTTCTTGAAAATCTTAATTTGAACATCTTCATGTATAATTTCAAGTCGATTAATAAAGTCATGAAAATACATCAAGTATTCCACTGGTACTTCCCATTCTTCTCCTTGAAATCTAGGAATACTTCTTTCCCATTCACCTTTACTAGGAACTGGATGAGGGTAACCATAAATACTTGAAAATTTTCAAAAAGCATACCTCTTTGCTAAGATCTGGTTCATTTCATACCAGTGGAGTCGCCAACAGATTTTAGAGCAATGGAGTCGCCACTGAATCCATCCTTCATGGAGTCTCCAGATAGATGATTAAAACCAAAAATATGTCTAGACTTTGTCTATCATCAAAGATGGATCTTGTCGTCTCCCAAGGAATTTGAGATTCAATCTCCTTTCTCCAGAAACAATGCCAATTTGTTATCACTCCAAGAAACTCTTTGAGGTTGTAGGTAAAATATGCTTCGTAACTTAAAGTAAACTTGTTTTTGTGTTTTTGTATGTGTGGATCAATGGGATAAATCAACTACAGTATGGCCTCCAGACAGTCAAAGTGAATAATCAAATGAACCATTTCTCTCAAGGATAAATAATCATATAATAGCTTTAAAATGAGTGAAGAAATCTATACTTATTAACCAAAACCATAGATGTGATGGGTCAAATAATATAGTGAAGAATACTATTAGTCAAACCTATGAACTGACTAATGAGATGACAGTCATTTAGCAGTTAAAACAAGCTTGAAATAAAGTACATAAGAAAGGATGGAAATTTGATATCAATAGAGAGAGAAAATTGTGATCTATATTATCATATGAAAAGTCTGTTACAAAATAGTATAGTTCCTGTATCCAAAATCCAACCTCCCTAGCGCATCAACAGTTTGTGGCTTTATAGCCTTTACATCAAGATTTCAGATCCTATTTTAATGGATCTGAAATACCTAAAATAAACATAATCAAAATAAATCTTTAACATATATGATCTAAGCTTATCATCATAAGTCGAAATTGACAGCTGAAGCATTATCTGGCAAATTTCTTATGAAAATCACAGATTCATAAATTTATCTTTGATGACTGGGCGATTTCTGTCAAGAGTAATCATGCCATTTGGTGTTATTTCCTTACCATATGTCTTTCAAACTTAATGAGAAATATATTCTAGCTTCTCCTAATTATTATCCATCATTTAACACCTTTCCCACGTGTTCAGGAATCCAAAAATCAGGATTTGGGTAGAAAGAAAATGTTTTTGGACTCTTCTGTGCTTTCACCAGCTCTTTTGTCCTGAATCTACCCCTTTAGCCGGTGAAAAGGAAAACTTTCACCGGCTCACTACACTGTGAGAAAAACCAATGAGCCAGTGAAAGCGCGGATCTTTTTAATGAAAACTACCTTGGGAAAAATAAAATTCCTGAGCCGTGGAGAGTCCGTTTTACATGCTTGAATAGTTGATTGACAACTAGACATCCTAATATTTCCAATGGTACTTTTAGATATGAATTTAGAGCTTGGGAAGGAATTCAAAATTCCCCCACAATATGAGGAATCATTTTTCAAACAAATTTGAGAATGAATTATTTGATCGCTAACAAATATCACATGAAAAAGAGTGGAAATAATAACTTTCATGGCATAGACATAATATTGCCCAAGTATTAGAGAGAAATACAAGGGTTCTTGGACTACCATGATGTCAATAAAGATAGTTTTCCCTCCCAAAGTTGCAAGAAACTGAGGAAGGGTCCCTAAAGGTTGATTGGTTCTTCTTTTAAAAGATAACAGATTTTGCGTAACCGACGCAAGCTGAGGACAACCCAAATATTCCCAAGCAATAGAGGACAAAATACTAACAGTATCACCTTCATCTATCAATGTTTGAGGAACCTCCTGACCACAAACCTGTACTGTAATCTGGAAAGGAATGTGAGAGGGAAGACAAGGTCCAGTTAGCACACCCCAATAAAAAAGGATGGCCTCATTACTTGGAGGGGTTTCCATAGGAGAAGGAGGAATTCCCACCAACACGGTAGAGTCTGTATCAATGAGAAAAATGTGGGAATTATCGGGTTTACTCTCGAGCAAGAGATAAGGATCGATTGATGATGATATCAAATCGACCACTTGGGTTTCATTCTCCAAGGGGAGAATGGGGTCGATGGATGGAAACAGATCGACTTCTTGGGTTTCACTCTCTGGAAAGAGAGTGGGATTAACCAAGGATGGGATTGGATCGACCACTTTATCAATTGGTTCAACTAAGGATGTGACCATATTAACTACATGATCAACAGGACTAACTGACGAAGGGACCAGATTGATCATTCCATCAGCTACAGGTGGGTCAAGAGTAAGATTGTGATAAGCAGCTGGAAGTTGAGGCTAGGAAACAATCATGTCTTCCAGTAATTTTGAGGCTTCACCCATACGAGGGAAAAGTTGAGTTTGATGACTCCCTCCACATAACATACATGGGAACTTGAATCTACTTTTCTTCTTCCCAACAATATCCTGACTAGTTGACGGGAGGTCATCAACATGTTGTTCAGAGGCTGATGACATGGGTTGGCGAGGGTGTGTATACCATGATTCTATAACCTTGGATAGACCAGGGAAATCCTTAAGAATATGGATACCCTTAAAAATCTTGCAAGGGTACTTGGGCTTACGTATTGTTTGGGTGATCTTGGCATCATCAATACTCCCAACACGATTAACAGTAACTGGTTTCTTTCCAACATGTTCGGCAGTGGTTGGAAGTTTGGAACCTTTCTTATTTTTCTTTTTCTTAATCTTCCTTTTATTATTCTTCTTATTCACCAGGTTACTAGCCTCAGAGCTTTCACTCGATGAATAAGATGAAATGGAAGAAGACCCCGCAAGTGAAGAAGTTGAAGAAGATCTTACTGGTGAAGAAGGTGAAGGATCAACATGAGGTTGATGTTCTTGGGGGGAATTTCTTACAACTGAAGCACTTGTTGAATTCGGGATTACCTGCATGGAAAAAAACCATACTGGTAATACAATTATGAGACCTGGAAGGCTCAAAGTAGCAATGTGAGGAGGAGCAATGTTTCCATAAGAAAAAACAAAAGGTTCCCCTGGAAAAGGTATTCTCTCATTGCTCATTCCGGTAACTGATGCCATGAAATAAAGATCCAACCTAGAGTCTTCTAGGGAAAACAAACAACACACACTAAAAATCTAAGAAGCAAACAAGCAAACAAAACCTTCTTACAATGAACACACTAGTTGGTGATGAAATCCAACATCACAGAAACAATGTAAGAAGGGGATGAGATAAAGAGGGTGGAAAAGTTACATTGACGACCTGATTAACGGACTTATGCTTTGGTGCAATATCCCACACATAATCGTGGGTATACCCTCCAAGGAGCTCGAGTGAGTTTGGCCAACGTCGCTTCTAGGTACCATGAAGAATTGCCCCTCCATAGTCACCTCGTGTAAATACCCTAAAGATATAGGCCACTAAGGTTACCAATTACTACAATGATGCCCAGGGAAACAGGAGACAGTCCGATCCACGCGCAAAGGTAGAGTATCTAGCCTGAAATCAACTCAAAAGGATTCCACTCATAATCGTGGGTACACCTTCAAGTGACCCTCAATAATATGCGCAATCTCTACACCAAGAGCGAAAAAGAAGGGTGAGTAACTATGCTAGTCTTAATGCGACCTTAGGTTTGACCCTTGTGTTAGAAGGGCTTCCCAAGAAAAAATGTAGCAAGTGGATTTAACTCTCCCTATCACAAGATACTATGTTTGTTTGTAGCTTTGGAAATTTATCTTTCACACCTATTCCAAAGATCTACAACTAATCTAATGTAGGTTTGCTACCAGAAAATACAAAAATGTTTAATCAATTTTTATAAGCACTTTATTTTAAGGTTGTTGTTTACTCAAGAGGAAAATGGTGTGGACTAAAGGGTGTTTTGACCGACTCTAAACACTGCAAAGAAATGAGAATGGAAATATTTCACTTTGATGAAAGCTATACTATGAGAAGGAGAAAACATTTATCATTCCCAGATGCACAATGTGCCAAAATTTTATTAACCTCATCAATATCAATATATTCAAGAAATGATCCAAAGAGACTATACACCAATACATGATTCTTGGCCCCCCCAATCATTCAATAATTCAAGATTAAAAATGCCAAAAACCATGCAATTTCGCTACTTCAAATGCAAAGATGCCCCCAATCTGATGCAAAGAAAGAAATTACAATTTTTGTTTCAAATATAGATAAAATCATATTCAAATCTATCAAGTAGACTGTAATCAAACCCAACAAATCACTCCAAAACCATATCTAACATCTGGGCAATAAAAACCATCAAAAATCAAATTTTGTTCACAATCGTCATAGGTTATAGACTAACACAACGTGATAATCCTTGATCGTCGTAGAATAGAGAACAAATACAGTGAGATGATGTCGCACTGTGTCAAGAAGGCAGGGTGCATAAATACTAGATCGTTGCACTGTCTCTCTAAGTAGGGTGGGACGATCAAAGAAAAATGGATAAAAAAAAAATAAAAAAAATTCCAGTGAAGTTTAATAGTCAGAGAGTCAAACTGGATCTCCCAGTGACTCAGAAAACAGAACCTAAGAAATCAAAGCAAGAAAGCAAGACAAAGTATGAAAACAATATGTTCCCTAGTATGGTCACCAATTTTGTTATTGGGAAAATCGTTAAGTGCAGACACAAACCGATCCCCCTAGCTTCACTACGAAACTAGAAAAAAATAAGACAGTACACTACTCTTTCCTTAGATTTCAATTATCAAATGAGAAATGGATCTAGAACATACCTTTTAAATATATAAGATCCAACTTCGCCAATGAAATCCAAGCTTCTTCGTAAGGCTTATGGAGAAATATCTACAAAGGAACACAAGCCAACAAAGACAATAATAACAGATCCTACTTGATATGAAACTATGTATGATCAAGCCTACTTGATATGAAACTATGTATGTGATCAAGGAATCATACAATATGGACAAATAAGATTCATATAGGAAAGAAAAGTGCATATGTATTAAATAATAGGAAAAGATATTACAACCAAAGCCTTGATGTCATAAGGTCCCTTCCAACTGTCCCTCATTTCCCACAAACTTCTAATCCATGGATTATGATACTGTAGATCTGATAGCTACTCACAATCTATCTTGACAAAGAAAATCTCCAAGCCAACATAGGCCCAAAAACTCCAAGCTACAAAAATTAGTCAAACTGAATCAAGCCAAATTTCCCAAGCTAACTTTCTCCATGAGAGCTCCTCTCCTTTTATAAGATGAAGAGGATAAGGTGAGGAGGTTAGAATGATCCCACTAAATCAGAAAAGCGAGTAAGATCCAAACCAATTGGAGGCTACCTAACCATAGAAGCTTCTCCTTCTATAAGCATCGAGAAGATGCTCGTTTCTCCCACGTACGAAAATCATTACACCCCTAGAACTGAAAAGAGTGCAACGACATCGTAGGCTAGGTATAGTATAACATGCGATGATCTGGGTTCATCGTAACCCTAGAACTGGACACGGTGTGACGATACTCCTTACTAGGGTTTTTACAAAGGAAAATATGATTTCATCTCTCAGGTAAAGTTCTTCTCTCTTCTTTCTTCAGGAATTCAGGCCACTGATCCTTGTAAAGATAACATATAGGTTTACATCAATTACATTCATAAGGGTGACAAAAATAATGTGTAACAGAGGGGGTGCTAGGGTTTTGTCTCTTCATCAAGCAGGGTCGACTTCTTCAAATAGTGGTTAAACCCAATTTAATAAACCCTAGGGACCAACTTCCCAAATACCACCATATGAATATGGTTTGACCAATCCACAGGAGGGGATTTGGTCTTATACAATACTCGATATGATAAATCCACAAAAGGGGATATGATATGTATAATAATAACTCAATTATAATTTGAATATTCTTCACAATTACAATATTTCAACAATACCATAGCGTCAAATATGGGATATATTTGTTGGTTGTATTATTCATGCACTTTCAATGTGGTTTTAATTTTTGAATCTTGGATATGATGTTGATATGAAACCCCAACCATTGTTTCAGTTGGCAACTTTATTGGTCTGTTGACGTGGTTATATGGCATGTGAACACTCACATGTTTGGCAAAACTTTTATACATGTGGTTGGTTGTTTGAGTAGTGGAATCTGATATGGATTAGACATTTAATGTGATTACATTTTTAATGAACGTGAACTCCATTGATTCAATCCATGGAGCATGGGATAAATGAGGTATGCCACCTTTTTTGGGTTTTTGGAATTTCATTTCTTGATTATGCATTGGAGATTGATGCTCTGGTCTGAGCTTCACTGTGGTAGTTTGTGGTGACTGCAAGAATATTTTTCGGAGGTATATTGGATACTAAGAAATGTATTCTTATTTTATATCATATCCATCAAATGCATGTATTTCGTTTGCAATAATGGTTTAAAAATAGCTTTGTTTCATTAGTTAATAAGTATGTTGTTTGGTTACCCTCTTGACTCATTCTGTCACATATACATGGAATTTCATTGATTTATTTCTTTGGTGCTAATCCTCATCCTGGAAAATGTTATCTCTAGTATTGGTTGTATGAACTCATTGTATATAACTTATTTTTTTTGTCAACTTGGTTTATTTATGTTCTTTTCAAAACACGCGAGGGCATTGTAACAACCGCCTTCTCCATTTTTTATACTTCAAGCCTTGGTAAGAAAGTGTAAAAGACTCCTAGGTTTTCCTCTTTATGTATTTCATTTCCTATTCAAAGGTTCTGAACCATCCCTTATTTCACCCAATTGCATATTACAAGGAACTTCCTTGAAAATTTGTCTTGTCATCCTATTTGTTGCAAGTAAAAACCTTACTGCAAACTACCTTTACTCTAATATTTATGAGTTATTGGGTTGTGTTGATTCATTATTAATTATAGTTTTTAAGATGCCTTATCTTGAATCTCTACTTATGTGAGTTTTTGCATCTCTGCCTGGTTTGAAACATTTGCATCTCTTTCAAAAGAAAATGTTAACTTTTGGCCATGGTTAATTTATTTTCAAATAAAGAAAAGGGTTATATTTACATTATCGAGTTGCAAACCCATCTATTTGGAGGTCGTCTGACAACTCTTTTCCCTAGGCATTATTTGGTTGATGTTTTAAAAACCTATCGCAAAAACTGAGAAGTCCTTGATGATATTATTTTGTTGCTAAAAACCTAGGGTTTTAAGCATGTTCATGTCGAGGAAAAATATTGAATTGGTAAGGGGTTTATGTATTCCTCTAAGCCTAATAACCTTTATGCTCTTTTGGGTAGTATTGAACTTATAGTTGTGAAAGGGAATATAACCCAGTTTTGAATCCCTTTTTTTTATATATTTAAGTTAGGAATGAGCCATATTTATGATACATTTGTTGGATTAATTGAATATATTATTTGATGGATTATAACTTGAGCGTTATGCTTTTGTGGCTAGACTGAAATTATTCAACCAAAGAAAGATTCATTTTGGTTAATATATCATATTGTTGAAGATTTTTGCATTGACTTTATAATTTTTAGTATGATTATTATTTTTATATACATTAAGTAATATGAAAGTCCATGTGCAGATGTTACATTGCTTGTACATACAATTTTTTTATTGAAATTATGGTTATGAGCACGAAGATTTGAAGTGAAAGGAAATATAACTCAAATATTTTTTTTGTGATTTAAAAATGTTTGTATTTCTACATGTAAGACCAAATCCCTCATTCTTCCATTTTACATAAATTATTCTCTTATTCCCATAAACGTTTATCATTTTTAAATTCCATCTTTACTACTATTGTGTGAATTTAAAATTGTTTTCTCTATCAGTTGATTAAGGTCAAGGATAGATTTTGGAAAGGAATATATTTCAATGTGATTATTTTTTTGGATTCTGTTCAGATGAAATCATATTTCTATTTTGAAAAATGAATAATTGTTTAGGTCCAATTCCATCCATACTCTCATTTTACATGAATTATTCTCATTTCTTAAATTTCCTTTTCATTTAATCCATATTTCCTCCCCCTAATACATAAACATTTTAAAGGTTTATTGGACAATGACAATGGATATGTTAGAAATAATGAAAAGAGGTTTTACATGGTATTCATGAGATGATTATGGGCAAGCATTTGGATTTTGGAACATAGTTGATGATGGATTTTTTATTGTTTTAAACATGTGACATTACTCTCCTTGACATTTGTTTCACTTTCCATACATTACACAACCCCTCACATTCCCAATTACATTTAAATTCCCATGTTTTAATAGTAATCAGTTGTATGAAATGGTGAAGTATTTCAAACAAGATATTAAAGTTTGTTTTGAGAGTTATTCTTTCCCCCTTTTATCCCCATTTTCTTCCATGTTTGTTTGTTGATCGAGTCAAAGATATTTATATAACTATGCTAATGCAATGGTATTTGATGTTTCACTTGATATTGTATGTATACTCTAACTTAGCCTCATACTTTATAGATGAGATTTTTCAATAGAGGCATCCATGCTAGAGTAAACAAAGGCAGATGAAGAAGACCATATGATTTTCGACAAGGGGAATCAAAAGGATTTGATTTTCAATTCATTTTGATGTTAATTCATAAGAGTTTAATTAACTTTTAAAGACTAGTTTCTTAAACTTAGTTGGGAAAAGATAATTCATAAATCCTCATCCACATGGACAAACACCTTTTCACCCCCATCCTTGTATCTCTGGCATAACATTTTATCCACATGCATCTTTACCACTCGATGTCTCAATCAATGATGGATGTAATGATATTGCACATCCTTATTCCCCTAATTTTGTAGGATGGCCAAAAATTTCTTTATCATTGCCACCACCACCTCCTACTAAGAAATATGATAAACCCATTGTTTCTATTTCTTCACATGCATTACCAAAAAATTTCAAAGCCCAAGAACTAGATCCTTGCAAAGGAAAATGACCTCCTCATTCTATTGACTACAACCAATCTCAAGCATCCTCACACACCATCACTTCACATTCACAACACCCTTGACATGAGGATGGACACACCCCTTTTCAATAAATGCATCCAGAAGAATCAATAGTTAAAGGTAAAATTCCTATTAATACAAATTCACAGATGCCCAAGGTAATAGAGCTAAAGGAAAGTGAACAGAGGCAAACTACCTCACACAAAAAAATATGACTTATGCTTTTATGATGTTAGTTATTTTGGATTCACTGTTGGATAGTCAATCATATTTTGGACAATATTTGTTTTAGACAATAGATATACTATATTTATTTTGAATAGTAGTATAGTTTTGACAACTTGTTGACTTATTCAATTTTAGGCATGTATGAGAATATGTACTTAATATTTGGGAGTGACAAGTGTGTTTTGAAATATTTTCTGAGAGATAATTGGGATATATGTTTCTTATAAAGTTTTTATGACAATGATGCATTTTTATTTATGGAGGAACAAGGGGATATTTTGAAAATTAAACAAAAGATTTGTTTTTTTTCACAAAATCTAGTGGATTTTTATTAATAGAAAAAGGCATGGCCTAGACCATATAGTACAAAAAAGAGTTTAAAAAACCCCAAATCCAACTCTATAAGAGATTCTATCAGCCAAATAATTATCCTCCATGTTTTCATAAGGGTAGACCCAGGGTTCGGCTCCAAGAGCACACCAATAATCACTAACTACTGGCCCTTTCAGCAACACCTACGAAGCAGATGCAGTCTCACCTGAAGTAGCTATGGAGGGTTGTAGGACATAGGTGTCTGTTAAGCCCTAATATTGGCTCATTACCCCTTAATTGGGGCATATTAGATTAGTAATGCTATTTTATTTATGTCGGCTTTAGGCCATTAGTTGTAATTTAGATTAGTAATGTTATTTTAATTATGTCATCTTTAGGCCATTTTGTGTAATTATACCTCCTAGTCTCCTATATATACCAAGGAGACGTTTTCATTTTGAATCATCTTGTACTTGAACATTTAAGTGGGGTAAAAGGAGGTTTCCCCCTTGAAGAGGATTATTATCTGAAATTATCTCTTTTTCAAGGCGTTGAGTACTTTTCCTGAGGTTTTTATATGCTATATTGATGTTTGGTTCTTAACATATGGTATCAGAGCTCAAGGTCTTGGGGTTTCGCTGCTACATCTGAGACACCGTGTAATTTTCACTATAACTTTTTTTATACAACGTTTCAGAAGGAACAGCTTGGAGGATATTTATAAGACGAATCAAGGTATGTTGGGTTCAAAATTCAGATCCTAAGGCCTTATATGTTCATAGATACATCATGTACAAGATAGGGTTCTAGAATCATCCTGAAATGAGTCATTGCAGAATTTTTGCTATAAAACATTTTCTGTAATGTTTCAGACCCTAAAATCGGGAGGAAATTTACAAAAATTGGTAATGTATCTGTGGTAAAAATTTCAGCTTCTAGGTCATCTTAAATGTGTAGATACACCTTGTGTAAGATAGGGTATCTGACTAGTCCTATTGACTAGTCTCAAGAAGGTATTCCAGGTAAAACAATCATAACTTCTTCCTAGAGTATCCAAATTGCATGGGACTAGTTGCATTGGATCGTGGATAGTCTGTACTATTTTGGGTGCGATTTTCAGAATTTTATATCAATTATTTTGTGCGGGGCACACTATACAAGTGAGATATCCTGGAAAGGCCAAAAATCGGCAAGTTGTGGGGAAGCTACCGTAAATTCCACTTGG